>JAZHYW010043451.1:0-242819 GCA_037355805.1 Ixodes ricinus
AGACGCCCCAACGCCGCACTACCCCCGACGACAGGAAGATCAGGCGCACGTTCACCCAGAGCAACCTGCGCCGAGGAAGACCGACGTCTGGAGGACGGCCGACCGACGCCCGCTGTGTTACCACTGCGGGGAAGCTGACCATGTGTACCGCCGATGCCCATACCGACGACTCGGGCTGCGCGGATTCCACCCAAACGACCCGCGCCCCCGGTATGGCGAACGCCCTCGGGAGATCGACGAGTACCTGCGACGACCTCAGTCCCCCGAGCCTGCGTCCCGCCGAGAGTTCCGGTCGCCTTCGCCACGACGTCCAGCTTCGCCGATGCACCGACCCCGACGTGAAAGCCTGTCGCCCCTCGCTCCACGCCGGGGAAACTAGGCGCGGCAACCCCTGGAGGTGGAGTTGCCGAAGACGACCGACGCCAAGATCCTCCACGAACGTCGGAGGGCTCCCACTCGAACGCTACCAGAGACCGAAACGACGCTCCTGCAACGGTGTCCAACAACCTAAACGTCGTCATCGACGGCCACGACGCATCAGCACTCGTGGACACCGGAGCAGACTACTCAGTCTTGAGTGGGAGGCTCTCCCGCCACCTTCGAAAAGTCACGACGCCGTGGGAGGGACCTCAAATACGAACCGCCGGAGGGCACCTCATCACACCAGTCGGGAGATGCACTGCTCGCGTCGAGATCCACGGTGAGACGTGCCCTGTCAAGTTTGTCGTTCTGCAAGACTGCTCGAGGGACGTTATTCTCGGAATGGACTTGCTTTGCGAGTATGGCGCCGTCATCGACCTCGGAGCAAACCGATTGACTCTACGAAAACCTGCTTCACCACCGGAGGAACCCAAAGCGACGTCATCCGCGGTCCGAGTCCTCGCAAGTCACGTGAACTTACCGCCGCGGTCGAGTGTTTTCGTGCCCGTCGGGAGCACCGAAGCTTTCTGCGGCGAATTTCTGCTCGAGGGGAGCCTCCAGTTGCTTCTAGGAAGAGGAATAGGCGTCGCAAGAGGAGTAGCTGAACTTCAGGATGGCCGCACTGTGGTCCTCGTGACGAACTTCCGAAACGAAGCGCAACACCTCACGAAAGGTGCAGCCGTTGGCCACGTCGAGGAACTCCGAAACTCCGCCGAAATCGCCGCCATTACTGACGAATCCTCGCCACCTCAGCAAGACAGTACGTCGCCAGCGCAGCTCGACATTGACCCTAAGCTTCCGGGCCCGAAACGACGTCAGCTGATGAACCTCCTCACCGAATACCGCGACTGCTTTGCGACGTCGTCGAAGGTGCGCCAAACCGCCGTTGCGAAGCACCGCATCGTTACCGAGGACGACGCGCGCCCTGTGCATCGATCTCCATACAGAGTCTCCGTTAAAGAAAGGCAGGTGATTCAGGAGCAAGTTCAAGAGATGCTGAACGACGACATAATCCAACCTTCAAGCAGTCCATGGGCCTCTCCAGTTGTACTGGTTAAGAAGAAGGACGGGACGCTTAGGTTCTGCGTGGACTACCGGCAGCTGAACGCAGTGACGAAGAAAGACGTCTATCCACTCCCCCGCATCGACGACACGTTAGACCGGCTGCGCCACTCTCGATACTTTTCATCGATGGACCTGAAGAGCGGCTACTGGCAGATCGAAGTCGACGAACGGGACCGAGAGAAGACAGCCTTCGTCACACCGGATGGACTGTACGAGTTCAAGGTGATGCCCTTCGGACTATGCACGGCGCCAGCAACTTTCCAGCGTGTCATGGACACCGTACTGGCAGGACTGAAGTGGCAGAGCTGTCTCGTCTACCTCGACGACGTCGTAGTGTTTTCCGGCGACTTCGACGAGCACTTGCGACGACTCCGAGCTGTTCTCCAAGCCATACGGACCGCCGGACTCACCCTCAAGCCGTCAAAGTGTCGGTTCGCCTATGACGAACTGAAGTTCCTAGGTCACGTGGTTAGTAACGAAGGCATTCGCCCAGACCCAGAGAAGACTCGCGCCGTCGCAGCATTTCCAGCACCAAGAGACAAGAAGGCCGTGCGAAGGTTCCTTGGACTATGTGCCTACTATCGGCGCTTCGTTCGGGATTTCGCAAGGATTTCCGCACCGCTCACAAACCTCACGAAGGACGCCGAGAAGTTCGAATGGGCCGAGGAGCAGCAGCAGGCATTCGACGAGCTGAAGCGACGACTGCAGACTCCTCCTGTCCTTGGACATTTCGACCAGGATGCGGAAACCGAGATTCACACGGACGCAAGTAACGCAGGACTTGGCGCGGTACTGGTTCAAGTACAAGATGGAACCGAGCGAGTCATCGCCTACGCAAGTCGGACATTGTCCAAGGCGGAGAGAAATTACTCCACGACTGAGAAAGAATGCCTTGCGGTCGTCTGGGCAATCACGAAGTTTCGTCCGTACTTATACGGGAGCCCGTTCCGCGTAGTCACGGACCACCACTCGCTCTGCTGGCTTGCGAACCTCAAGGACCCGTCAGGACGCCTCGCTCGATGGAGTCTCCGACTGCAAGAGTTCAACATGACCGTGGTCTACAAGTCAGGCCGCAAGCACAGCGACGCCGACTGCCTGTCCAGAGCTCCCGTCGAAACACCTTCCGGCAGCAGCGACGACGATGACGACGAGTGTTTCCTGGGCGCAGTGAACACCGATGACATGGCCCGACGTCAACGAGGCGATCCTGAGCTGCGCGCACTAATAGAGCACCTGGAAGGGCGCGGAAGTGCCATACCACGTGTTTTTTCACGCGCCCTGTCGACATTTGCCATTCGACAAGGTGTACTCTACAAAGAGAACTTCGGGAACAACAACTCGCCGTGGCTGCTGGTAATCCCGACCGACCTTCGGGAGGAGATCTTTCAAGCCTGCCACGACGACCCGACGTCTGGACACCTGGGTTACAGCCGGACACTGGCCCGTATTCGTGAAAAGTATTACTGGCCCAAGCTCCCGAAAACCGTCCACCTATACACACGGTCATGCCATGAATGCCAGCGACGCAAGAAACCTCCCACGAGACCGGCCGGACTCCTGCAGCCAATTCCTCCGCCAACAGCACCCTTCCAGCAGATCGGAATGGATCTACTTGGCCCTTTTCCGCCGTCGACGTCGGGAAATCGCTGGATCATCGTCGCCACAGATTATCTCACGCGGTACGCCGAAACGAAAGCCCTTCCTTCCGGGACTGCTGTGGAAGTTGCCAAGTTTTTCATTGAATCCATCGTCCTCCGGCACGGCGCTCCCGAAGTCCTGATCTCAGACCGTGGATCCTCGTTCATGGCCCAGCTGACACAAGAAGTCCTTCGTCTCAGCCACACCAGCCATCGTCGCACCACGGCGTACCACCCGCAGACCAACGGGCTGACGGAAAGACTCAACAAGACCATCGCCGACATGATCTCCATGTACGTCGACGTGGAGCACAAGACATGGGACGAGGTGTTGCCGTACGTCACTTTTGCCTACAACACGGCCGTGCAAGAGACCACCGGGGTTACCCCTTTCAACTGGTTCATGGTCGCAAAGTGACGACAATGCTGGACGCGATGTTACCCCACGAACCGGCTGTCGACGGAAGCGACGACGCCCAGGTGGTTGCCCAACGGGCAGAAGAAGTCCGTCAGCTCGCCAGACTCCGGATTCAAGCCCAACAACGTATCGACACTGGCCGCTACAACCTTCGTCGTCGGGACGTCCACTTCCAGCCCGGAGACAGGGTGTGGGTGTGGACACCGATCCGCCGCCGTGGTCTCAGCGAAAAACTCTTGAAGCGCTACTTCGGACCCTACAGAGTGCTTCGTCGACTCGGGGATCTGAACTACGAGGTGATGCCCGACGGTACGCGGACTTCATCACGCCGCCCACCGCGACCTGAAGTCGTCCACGTCGTGCGCCTGAAGCCGTACTACGCTCGATAGGACTGCGGACCTTATGTGTTCCGAATGACGCTTTAGTTTGCCGTTCTTCTTATCGCTTTGTTTTGTTTTGTGTTGCATCGGGGCGATGCACTTTTTTAAAGGGGGAGTAATGCCGCGAGCGCAGCTGACCAAGCAGGCAGCGCGCTCGTGGCCTAACGGTTATCGCGCGTGCCTTCCACGCAGAAAGCCGGGGTTCGATTCCTGGCCGCGGGGACGGATTTTTGTTGACTCTGTAATGTAATGTTCTGGTAAATTCGAGAACCGTGTTGCTTGTTCGAGGTTAGAATGTTCTGACGCGCCGAACCTTCTACGCCGATTATTCCAGAAGCCCACGCGTGTACATAAGAGGCTCCGCCTGGCGAGCCGAGTCAGTTTCGCCTCAGCGTTCGATCCTGCTGCTTCGCCGACTTCGACGCCCGCGACGCTCTGTTGTTATCTTTCTTTCTCTTTTTATTTTTGGGCACAAGTTCGCCCCATTAAACGTTTAGTTTCTTCAGTTATTCGCCGCCTCATCACTTGTCCTTCGTGACAATATGCGTGCAGAACGATATCCCAATGTTTGTTTTTGCTCTCACACTTGGTGATGTCTTTTATTTGTGTTTTTGGCTTCCCTTGTTTAATTGAGCAATTTTCTGACTTGCTTGTTATCCTATTTTTAGTCTCGAGACTGGTGAACTACGTTCCTCTTCTCCACTCGTGTTTACGTCTGTTCGTATGTGTGTTTTTTCTTGTTTTTTAAGTGTGCCAGCCCTAGCATACCGATTGTTTTTCCTGGACGCTAAATTAAACGCCGGACGATCGACTGTTATCGTTATTGTTACTATTATTATTGTTATTATTATTATTATTATTATTATTATTACTATTATTATTATTATTAAAGGTGGCCAATCTAAAAATATAGAAAATTACCGTCCAATCTCTATTCTACCCGTGCTTGGACAAATTCTAGAGAAACACATTTTTTACATTATGAATAATTTTATTGAGAAGTTCTCGCTGTTATCCAGCAGGCAGTACGGCTTTGTTTCTGGAAGTGGCACACAGCAACTTTTGGAAGATGTGGCTGATGAGATATATTCGGCATTTGAAGGTAACATGTTCTCTTGTGCAGTATTCTTGGATGTGAGCAAAGCTTTTGATACGGTAAACCACGAACTTTTATTAAAAAAGCTATGGAAATTCGGTTTCCGTGGTCCTTTTCATTCATTGTTAGCGAATCTGTTGGACAGAAGATCACAGGTCGTCTCTGTCGGCAAAGTACACAGTACCTCGCAGTTTTTACAAGCCGGTGTTCCTCAGGGATCGGTGCTGTCTCCTTTGCTTTTTAATATTTATGTTAATGACTTGGAATCTGTTCTTTATGGGTGTAGATTATTTCAATATGCGGATGACACTTTACTTGTTTCACGTCACGTAGACTTTTCCAAAGCTGTAAACATTTTGCAATCAAATGTTGTCCACCTAATGGATTGGTATAGTTCTAATCGCATAAAGGTCAACCCCCTAAAACCCAACTTATTTGTTTTAGAAATCCTTTAAAACCGGGTTTCTTTAATGTTCCTTTTTGCCTGCACAGTTCTGCTTGTAAACCCTGCTTTTGTGCTCCTGTACCCTGGGTAGACTCAACTAGATATATGGGACTCATTTTTGAATTTGACATGTCTTGGAATAAACACATGGCTCACGTATGTGGGGCTCTAAGAAAAGTGGCTTGCATGATGTATAATATGAAAGTGTTTGTACCTTTCACTGTTAAAAAAATTATTGTCCATGCACTTGTTTACAGCGTTTTGAGATACGGAGTTACGATTCATGCATTTTGCACAGCGTCCTGGCGGGTTAAAATTGATAGTATTCTGAAAGGAATCTTGCGTAGTGTTGCATACAATTCTACTTTCTCATCCAGTGAAAATTTGTTTACTCACATGCAGATGCCTTCATTGCTTCATTTATTTAAAGAAACAGTAGTGCTCCGACACTTTTGGAATGACAATTTTAAAACGCTTCATAAGCCTGCACGCCTTCTTCGTGTTTCTCCTCGCTTTAATGTAGAGAGATGTGTGACTAGATATGGGAAAAGACTGCGCCGTTCTTATGTTTCAGAGGTCTTTAATGCTCTTCCTGAGGATATATACAGTATTACTGGCAAGGCAATGTTAAAAAAATGGCTTCGTTCAAATATTTCCGAAAGCTAAATTGCGTCATGCTAATCCTCGCATTTTTTAATTTTAATTTAATTTTAATTTTTTTTTCCTTTGTTGCTGTTCTTGTTGTTGTGATTTGTTTTGTTTCGGGGTTGTTTATTGAAAGCTTTCTTGTATGTGTAAATGATTATGGTTCTCGTTTGTTGCCTGTCCGACTTGCCCGGTTCAGTCGTACAAGCCTATAACGGCTTAGACGAACCTGTCTCTTGTGTACTGATACCTGCTGTGACAATAAACATTATTATTATTATTATTATTATTATTATTATTATTATTATTATTATTATTATTATTATTATTATTACTATTATTATTATTATTATTATTATTATTATTATTACTATTATTATATTATATTATTATTATATTATATTATATTATTATCATGAAAGCGGAATAAATATTATTATTATTATTATTATTATTATTATTATTATTATTATTATTATTATTATTATTATTATTATTATTGTGGTCTTGATATGTAGTTGCGTGCCTTCAGGTCTCTTCCTGTGAGCCCGTACTTTCATATTCCAGCCTTTGCATCTTCTTCCTCCTCGCTGTCTCTTGTCAACTGGGTCTTCCGGTCTTCATTATGTCCCCACCTCCTGCCTGCGGCGTGAGTGGTGTGTGTGTGCCGACGGATGGTAGACGTTGTGGGTATCTTATGGAGGTTGCTCTACTAATAATCACCGCCTGATCGGTATGCGCTCCGCCTGTCACCCAGGGAGTGACATAAAACAACGAGAAGACAGTGGATGGGTTTATTGTACCTCTCGGTTGCCCGTCGTCGAGAACCGGCAGTCCAGGCACGCCGACCCGTGTCGCCCGTCCATCAGAGCTCACAGTCGGAGTCCGTGTCCACGCCTGCAGATCGCCTTTCCCAAGCCGGCGCTGCGTAGGCTGGCTGTCCCCGGCTATCAATGCCCGAGTCTCGCTGCGTAACTACCCCGGCATCGTCATAGCCCAGGTCATACGGCCAGGGCTTGCCGTTTCCACCGGTCTTGCTCCAGACCTCGATGGTGGACCGCTCCGGGGTTCACCATGGACCAGGCCAGACAGCCCGGCTCCGACGTTCCTGTTCAGCTCCAGCCTCGCTCAGCTCGCACTCCTCGCGATAGCTCGTGACTTCTCGGCCGACCGCCTGTCACGTGCCCTCTGCCTCGTCTTTCACCCTCGGCTGCCACAACGTATGGATTGCATAGAGCGTCATATTTTCCTTCACTCGGGTCAATGTGCCGGGATTGCCGAGGCTACCTTTACGACGATGGGAGCAGCTAAACGAGAAAAGTGGCGCTGCAAGACCTGTCGCAGCAGGGACAACCGCACAGGCGACGGAAACGTGGACTACATCTCGGGATAAACTTCACTCTTTCTCCGCACAGCTAGTATTCGTCAGCGAAAAGCTAGACGTGCAGTTGTCGTTAAAACAGAGCGTTGATTCGCTACTCACACGTCATGCGAAGGTCAATGCCTTGTTGGCCTAAAAACCCACACTTGAGTTGCTCCGGACAACCGTCCAAGAAGTCCAGGGTTGTAGGGTTGTGCGAATATTCGAAATTTTCGAATATCGAAGCGAATAATGCCATATTCGATTCAGACTTCGAATCGAAGAGTAGTATTCGGAAACTTCGAATATTTTCGAAGTATTTCGAAGTTTGAACACGGTGCAAACCACGACCTTATTCGAAAAGAGGGAAGCTAAGACAACTCACAAAAAATTACATTCACGTCAAAAACCGTGTGACTGTGTGCTACGGTTGCCAAAGCTAGCTCCTGGCTTATTTTTGTCCTCTTCTTGCCTCCGAGTACACTTAACCTAATTTCCCACGTGCTGCACGTCCATTGCGTTCGCCGTTGCCACCCCGCGTAGAAAACAATGATGGTGATACCGATAGTTCTTCCAATTTGAACATATCTTCATTTCAATAGTTACGATACCTCGCGAATACCGTAATTCTTTTCTTGGAATTAAGTCTGACATGGTTTTGAAGTGTCATTCAATAGTCGAAATCACCATGGTCTAAACAGTGACAAATTTCAAATCTTGGCATGGATATCGGTGCAGACTTCTATGTGGCGCGGGCGTGACTCCAAGTGTAGCGTGTATCCACACGTATGCATGTATGATCAGGGGTGGATACAGGAATTTCCTGAGGGGGAGGGGGGGGGGTCAAGTGTTGGTCAGCGTACCATATGTTTAGGAACCCCCTCCCCCTCTCCTTCGTTATACGCCCTAAATTTTACACATGCAGAAATCAAGAGGGGGTCAGGACATCCGGACCCCCGCTCTAAATCCACCCCTGTGTATGATTCCCATCATTCTAGCCGCCATACCAGACCTAACATCGTTGATCATTTCCTTGTTCTGCTTTCTGCTCGATTCTGCTTTTATTGGTTTCTTCTCACCTTCGCTACTTCTATCACTTTCGCTTTAAGCGAGCTGTGAATGCAGCTTATGCGTGCGTTCCCGGACAAGTCATGAACGACCAAACGCAACGGCCAATGTGCCACAGCGCGATCTCCGAGTTTTTTAATGGAGGACCTAAAAGCGCGAAATGTCACACGTGCAAGATGTACAACTACGACTCTGGTCAATCACCTGAAGCTTCACCCGACGTGTTTAAAGAGTGTGTGTTTACCCACAGCAATATAGAGTAATGCTCACGACGTGATGCACAGGCGTCAATAAACATGGGGAAAGTTTGCTTCCTTGAATCTGTTCCCGACTGTTTTTCCAGTAGCCTAGAAAACATGTTGAAGACGACACGGCTAGCTAGGCCATATCGATGTGCAAATTATTATAGTTCTATTTTTGTCATTTTTTTCACTTTTAAATTAAGAATTGCAAAATATTCGCTTTGCTTCGAAATTATTCGCTTCGATTCGAAACTATTCGTTGAAATTAATTATTCGCTTCGTATTCGCTTCGAAGTGAAAATTCACTATTCGCACTTCCCTACTCCGTTGTCTTCCTGAGTGCTCCGTACGACTCGGTTCTCACCGAAATCACGGAGCAAAAAAAAAGTGAAAGCCGTTCACAACTCCCTGTAACACCGAATTAGAGCGCAGCTCTTGAGGAGGAGGAGGGGAGGGTACGGGGGCGGCCAAGTGACCTCGGGGGAAGGGGGAAGGGGGTCACATGGCCTCAGGGGGGTCGCTTGACGTCACTGCTGACGTCGTCAATGATGATGACGATGACGATGCGGATGCCAATGACGTCATCAGTGATGAGGTCATCAGTGACGATGACGATGCGGATGCCGATGACGTCATCAATGACGTCACTGATGACGTCATCGGCATCCGCATCGGCATCGTCATCACCATCACGTGACCTCGGGCGTCACGTGACCTGAGGATCACGTGACCTGGGGGACCAAATGACCTGGGGGTAACGTGACCTCGGGGGGGGGTCACGTGACCTGGGGGTCACGTGACCCCCCTCGAGGTCACGTGACCTGGAAGTCACGTGACCCGGGGGGTCACTGGATCTCGGGGAGTCACGTGACCTCGGGGGGTCACGTGACCTCGGGGGGTCATATGACCTCGGGCGGTTACGCCGACGGCAACGGCGACGGCGACGGCAACGCCGACGCCGACGCCGACGCCGCTCAGGCCCGAAACGGGCGCCTAAGAGCTGCGCTCTAAAAAAGCAACAAGGAACTTGAAGAGGAAGTCGAGTGACTCTAAAACACACCTAAAGGAGCAGGAAAGTGTTATTCACCTGATTCAGGCAGAACTGAATGACACCGATCAACAACATCACTTACCCAATAAGGAATTTCATGCCTTCCACGTCAAAAGAAAACTTGAATGGTTTCTTTTTGACATTGCCTCTAACTATCGGCCTGTCGCTGTTTACGCCATCGGATGTTTTTTCCGTCCACCGTCTACCCCCGAGGAAGGCTAACAAACCAAACACTACTCCATTCATACTGGTCAGGTTTGCGTCGGTTGCCCTCAAGGAGCAATGGATGAGATGCCGTGGGCGACTAGAGAGCTCAGCAACGTCGGCAGCCAGCCCAAGCTATTCTTTAATGACAATCTCACTCGTTACAAATGTGAGCTTTTCTGGATGGCGAGGAACAAGGAAAAAGAAAGCCATTAATAGTATATTTGGGTGACATGCGCGCATCTACGCAAGGAAGATTGAATGCTCCCCTCTCCTATGGATCAACTCTGTAGGGGATATTGCAAAAATCGTTTAAGCTATGAGAGTCACTTTTTCCCAGTGTAATAATTTTTCGTCTTTTCAAACCTTGCTGAATAAACCAAAGGGTACGACTTTTACATGTTTACATGTTAATATCTGGAGCCTTCGAAAATATTTGGATCATTTTCTCATAATGATTCAAAATGTTATGTTTCATATCGACGCATTTATACTTGCGGAAATTAACGTCTCGGACTCTAGGCATTATCAATTCACTCTCAAAGAACTACACAACTTCTGTTTACGCGTTCAAATTATAGTGGCGGAGGCTATGCGGTTTCTTGTTACACTCAAATGTGGCAAGTTTCTCCAGTTAGTCTACATTTTTCTCACTTCGAAGATTTATCTATCAAACTTGACAATTCAACCTTACTCACTTTCTCTGTTATGTTTCTACAGGCCTCATTCAGAAAATATTCGAATGATTCTAAATAAGCTGCACCCAACTCTCTCTACATTATCCTCCATGCACACACTTTGTTTGATGGGCAACTTCAATTTAGACACAACGAACGCAGCCAAATCTATCGCATGCGACTATCTTAACATTTTGTCAAACTTTGGCTTAGAATGAGTGGATGAGCAGAACTTAAGGGCTCAGAGTGAGCTTGTGTATATCAAAAACATTTTAGTGAAAAACACGAGACTGAGGTATTGACAGACGACGACAAGGAAGAGAAGGAGAACGTCTGAAAGTATAGACGCCGCTCCTTCTTTTCCTTTTTGTCGTCTGTCAATGCCTCAGTCTCAAGTTTTTCACTAAAAAATACGTTGTTGATTCCACAACCCCAGAAGTAATTTTAGGAACAAAGTTACTCACTTCTTGCATTGACCATATTTTAATACTGACCACCAGGCGTCTATGTGCAATTCGCTGTGATTGCGGAAAATCAGATCACTCCTTCGTGATCTGATTAGCAGATCACTCCTTCGTGGGGTGTCAACTAACACACACAGTGGCGTCAAACTCTCAATGCGAAAGTTCACGACAAGCCCAAATTATTGATAATGTTGTTTTCGAGAAGTCAGCTGCCCCTCTTGACTGGCAGGCCTTTTTAGGTACAGTTAATAACACTGATTTATACTCAAGTTGTTTCTCAAGTTTTTTGCTCGCTTACTGTTGCGGCAGAGTACAACTGTTATTTTGAAAAAGCAGAGACCTGATTGTAAATGGATAAACAATAATATACTTCAGATGATTAAAGAGAAAGAGGTCCTCAAGGAGTCGGTGTCACCGATCTCCAAACAACAAAGATTTACAAATTGAATTCAAGCAGTTCAGGAATAAAGAAAACGCTGTCATTCGTTCTGCAAAGAGACAGCTTTTTAAATCACGATTTGAAGGACTCTGATTTAGTTCAGCCAAAACATGGTCGCTGATTAATGAATTCCGAGGCACTGGTTTTGAAACTTATTAATGTCCAAACCCTTCAACAAACTTTTAGTCCACTTACCTCAGCACCCTCAGCGACTTTAACGACTTCTTTGCTAAATACTCCGGCGTGCCAAGAACTACTGTTGTGAGCTCATGCACATTAAATAATAAATTTTTGGCGTCAGCTTTGCTTCCTTGCTTGAACGAGAAGTATCTGCGCTCCCTTTTATTTAGTTTCAGACCCAGCAAATCTCTCGGTATTGAAGGTATTCGAGCGTATGATCTTCAGAAAAGTTTCACATGTATTGGAATGTTCTGCTCGCTATGCTGAACGGCTTCGGTACGCCTGGCAGCATACCTGATGAGCTGAAGGCTGCTATTGCTCGGTCGATTTTCAAAGAAGGAGAACGATTCAATGTTGCAAATTACGCCCTATCTCCATTTTACCTATTTTAGGGCAAATTCTCGAGAAACACCTCTTTCTGACGATGATGAGTTTTTTTAGATAAGACAGAAATTTTTTCATCTACTCGGTACGGATTCACTACTGGGAAAGGCACGCAACCGGCCCTTGGTGATTTTTTTATTACATATATTCAACATTCGAAAGCAATGTGTTTGCATGCGCTCGTTTTCTTGATATGTCCAAGGCTTTCGACACTGTCAGCCATCAGTTGCTACTAGGAAAATTATATAGCCTTGGTTTTCACTGCCTATTTTATTCTTTACTGGAAAACTTTCTATCGAAAAGGTCCCAGTTTGCCCTAGTTGGAAACTTTAAAAGTTCTCGGCTTTCTTTACTGGCGGGAGTGCCTCAAGGTTCTGTTCTTTTTTCCCTACTTTTCAATATTTTTGTGAACGACATGACCCAGGTTATTAATAGGTGTAAAATTTACCAATATGCCGATGATACTCTCCTTGCGTCACGTCATAATATTTTTTCTGACTCACTCCACACCCTCGAAATAGACGCCACGCATATATTGCGTGGCTTCGGTGATAACCTCTTAGACATAAACCCTCTAAAACAAAACTGGTCTGTTTTTACAACAATCCTAAAAGTCGCCAGGCTAGATTAAAGTTTTTGCTTCACCCTTCCAGTTGAGATAAATGCAACTGTTTATCCATCGAGTCTGTCGATCACGTAAAATACTTAGGTGTACATTTCGGTTTTAATATGTCTTGGAACACACATATGTCATATATTTGTAGCAAATTACGAATTGTGTCCTCTCTGCTTTATAACACTACTGTTTTATGCCAGTCGGTATCAGAATAATAATCGTCCTTGCGCTTGCTTACAGCATCCTCGATACTGCGTTACGGTTTTTGGCAACTGTCCAGGTCGTTGGCAGTCCAAAGTGCATTCTTTATTGAAGCGAATCCTGACAAGCGTCGCATATAGTTCTAATTTCTCCAGCAACAATGCTATTTTTCCAAAGTCTTCAAAGCCCGAACTGTGTTCTCTTTTGATACAAAGGGTAGTGCTCTGTAGCTTTTCAAAAAAAAAATGAGTTTAAAGCACCACTTCAGTTCTTAAATACTTTGTCGCTTTCCTCGCTTTGTAGGGCCATTTTTTTCGACCAGGTACGGTAAATGCACTCGAGATTACTACGTTCCGTGTTTGTTCAACACCCTCCCTAACACTTTCATTGACATTACATCCCTGAAACAACTGAAGAAGGAACTCAAGTGCACCAACTTTGATTTCCTCTAGCATATATTTGCTGTGTGTGCATGCTTCGTGCTTGAACTGTAATTTAGTTAGGTTAATATGAACTTAGTTTCGCCTTTTTTTTTATTTTCTCTTTTCGTTTTCGCTTAACGCTTTTCGCAGATTTTTTTCGTCTTTTTGTGTTTTTTGTTTGTTTTATAGTTCGACTTTCTGTCTTACATTGTGGAATCACGATAACGGTCTTTTGAGTTTTTTTTATTGGTGTCATCATACAAGCCGTCTCCAGGCTTTGAGATGCCTCTATTTATTACTTGAATTCCAATGTATGTGAAGATAAAATTAGAATTATTAATATCATTAATATTATTAATATTATGACCTTTTTAATGGCTTTACCTGATTCCTTTTTAGTGTTGAACTTAAAACGTCAATTAAAGAGACAGCTTGAAACAATATGCTAAATTTTCTTACATTTGTTTTTGCCCCTAGATTACCTTGTTCAAGTGACTGTCAAATACTATTTTTCTTTTTGTCGTGTTTTTGCTTTTTGATTGACCTTGTCTTTGTAGCTCTAAGACATTCTAGATGATGTACGGTTTTCTTTTTTTGTATTATTCAGTGTTGTAGTGTTATTGTTGGTCTTCCAGTGTTATAATGACCTTGTTTTCTTTTGTAAAGAGATCCTTCTTGGTGTTCGGTTTTCTTCGCTTGTATTCTCATTCTTTCAGATTTGTTCCTTTTTTGTATTTCAAATAATTGATGGTTTTGTTTTGTTTTCATGTAAATAGTTTTGGTATTTTCTACGCCGCTGCGGTCCAGTCCCACAAGCCGCTATTGGCTTTTGACGGACCCGCATTTGTATGTATTGTATTTATATTTGTGCAATAAAATTATTATTATTATTATTATTATTATTATTATTATTATTATTATTATTATTATTATTATTATTATTATTATTATTATTATCATCCACATCGTAAATAATCTGTCTCGTTTTTTTTCTTTTTGCCATCTCTACTTGTACAGATTTATCGCAAAAGCGCAAACTCGTATTGCAATATATGATACGTTACAGTGTTTTGCTTTGATGGACCTTGTCTTTTGTAACTTTGCTAAGACACTCTTAGATAAGACTACTTGTATTCTTTAGTGTTATATTGTTATAGCTGTTCTTTCAGTGGCATACAGACTTTTTTTTATGAGATCCTACTTGATGCACGGTTTTCTTAGCTTGTATTCTTTTTTTTCAGATTTCTTCTCTCCCTTTTCGTACTTCAAATATGAGTTTTTTTTTATTATATAAGAATAGTTTTGGTCTTTTCTACGCCACTGCTGGGTTCGGTCCCACAAGCCACTTATTGGCTTTCGACGGACTTATGGTCTGCTGTTTTTATGTGGTTTTGTTTACTTACTTTTACTTTTCCAAAATTAAGTGTTGCTTGTTTGTGTTTGTATGTTGGTATCAGTTATTTTATTCATTATAATATGTGCACACTATTAAAGCCCCAATCTGTTTGTCGGCACATTAAAAGAATTCTTAAAGTTGAAATCCGCTGTCGCAAAAATAAAGTAACTATATCAAATTGTATTATAGAGCTTGAATTTTCAAGCCGAAATTCGTCAGTACACCCTACAGCTTAACCTATCAAAAAGCAGAGATATCGCGCTGCCTCATACTGTTTGCCGCTGTTTACGTTGAGAGTATATACATGCTATCCGCTATATAACAAACTGTTTGCGTTAGGACCACACATATTTTTATGGTTGTGTTCTCGAGCGGAACTTCGGAGGTGTTCAGTTCGCAAATAAATATTTTAGGAGTTTCAGAAAAAATTCCGACGCTTCCCTGCGAGACGAATTTTCGTTCACTCTTTTTACTTTTTCTTCGCGGCTTCTGCTACCTTCTTGTGCTTTGTTTGGCCGATGTTCCAGTGTTGTAATGAAGTGTCGTTTCATGGTCGTCTATTTGTGAGGTTTTTCTGGCGAGGCTTTTGCAGCGGATCCCGTACGTGTACGCACGTCCTGGCCCGCTAAATAGTAGCGAAAAACGGTTTATCTGTGTATTTATTTATTTTCTGAAATACTATCACAGATCTCATTAGGAAGACTACGAATAGGAAAGGACATGATACGCCTTTTATACAAAAAAGCAACACAGACTTGAACGACAGAGAACGATAAAGTATAATAACATAATTTTCTCAGATTGGTTAGCCAAACTGCTGAAAAAATACATATCAAGCAAAATATTACTTAGCAATAAGCTACACTTAATTACACGAACGCTGGAGCAAACCTACTCGTAAAAGGCTAGAAATTAAGAAAACAAACCGGTAAATTTATCAGGGTATTTCTCTGCTAAAATTTAGCGGAATTTTAGTGTCACGTAACGTCATGATTCCGCGGGACGTCTCAGTTTCACGCGATATCATGGCGTAACATGGCATTGCCATGTCACATCCACACTGGCCGTTAAATTTAAGTGGTACGCAAAACACAGCAGTGTAGCCGTCCGTGTTCGGGGCTGTGAAGCGTTTCGGCTGTCGCCTCAGCTCGTCTGCAGAACATGCCAAGAAACCGAGATTTGTTTTAGCTCTAGACTCTCAATTCTGTGTTGTTGTTGTTTTGTTTTGTTTTTTGTAGAGGGTTGAGCGTGTTGGTTATTAATTTACGATAAGGAAAGAGGGACATTTAAGACAAACAGACAAGACAGGCTTTCGTCTTGTTTGTTTGTCTTAAATGTCCCTCTTTCCTTATCGTAAATTGTTGTTGCTGTTGCTGTTGCTTTTTGGCAAGTATGAAGCCTTCCTCTGTGCAGCAAAATCGACAAGATAATTTTTTTGTCGTAACCCGTACTTTCTTTTAGTCACTTTAATGCAATTGATCCCGGAATCAATAGCATCAGCATAGAGCTGTGTGTGTTGTACGCACGGGGTTTACGCCACACACAAGTCTGTGCCACAGAACTCAATTTGCCGGACCATATTGAATGACGTTCCCGAACATAAAACCCAAATCACGTGTAGCCGCCGTTAGTAAAAGTGGGCCCACAGGGGGCTGTCATGTTTGCTTCTGCAAGCTGCTTACAGGGAAGTGATCGAATCTGTAGTTGAGTGTATTGAAGAGAGGATACGACCAGTGAAAGAATCCCATATCCTGAATTATTCTGATCGCTGATCCTCCAGCTGCACCTATAAACCGGAGGTTTATGGGTTCGGCAACAACGTTGGTCTCATTTCATATGGAAGCTTAAGGGCGATTTCACTTGCAGCGAAAATCATTTTATGGAGGAAACAAACAGTCAATCCTGATGCAAACTGTCGCAACGTAAACGTAGTTTGACACTCATTTTTTCTGCGGAAGAGAAGCCCTGATAAGAGCAGGAGGGAAAATTAAAACTATTACCAAGCAGCAGAGTAGCAGAGACTGCTTGCACTATAGGTTGCTTTTCTCATGTACTACAGGATGTACATATGTGCAAAGACTTACGCCCCATGTCATATGAAGCACTTATTGTGGTAAGCAGAAAACGTTTGGTGCCTTGTATGCTTAGCTTGGGCTTCACGCAATCGAAAACTTCGGATCAATGATGCTGCCTTCTCCATTGAGATCAGTCATTTGGTCCCGTGCACAGCGCCGGCCTACGGGTCCCCGATTGTCAAGTTCAAATCCCGGTCAAGGTGCACTCAACTTAATGAAGGAGTATCGCTGGGAAGGCGCCGTGTGACCGAGATTTTTGTAGCACTTGAAAAGATCTTCAGTTGGCCCAAATAAGTCCTTAGGCCTAAGCTGGGCCGTGCCAGATGAAATTCAGTAATTTGGCACTTAATCACCACACTTTTACTTGGATTTGGCCTTCAGCTCCGCCGTTTCTGGGTTTCGCTGCCATGTGCGAGTTAACATCTTAGCAGAGTATCAAAGGTTTTGTATATAAATTTGTTTAATGAAACCTGCTTGCTCTGAAAAAGTGGGGCGGATGGCGTGGAAACAATGCCAATGTCTTTGGTAGAACAGCCACTGTAGAAATTTTGGTGCGATCTAATTTGTATAAGTCCTTGATTTGGCTGAAGCTTTAGTTCACGTGGCAGTTTTGATTCTGATCTTTTTCTGATTTGTGTAGGATTCCGTTGGGAAAGACTCCTCAAATCGAGTAGAAGATCATGAAGCTTCGCTTCAACTTGAAATTTCAATTAGCCTAACAGGTTCAGTTCAACTATAACCGGTGACAAGTCAAGAACAAAGTGGAAGCTCCTTCAACCCCTTTCCACTTCAGCGGAGTGAACGGTGGAGAGGAGGTCGCCTCCTCTCCAGCGTTCTCTCTACTAAAGTACAAAGAGGTGGGAGAAGCTCCCACTTCGTTCTTGAACTGTCACCGACTATAAAGTATCTCAACGCGTCATGAACTTTCAGTTGTGTTCAAGCTACTCAGTTTGGCCCAAATCTTCCAATTCAGCTCAAAAGCTTCCGTACGGTTATGATTTGTTTACGATTTCGTGAGGGGTTCTAAAGTGTGCTTATAATTTGTTTTAGCGACTTTATCTTCAGTTAGTAGGTTCGTAGATTTGAGAAAGCACCACGAGACAAAAGACAAAATTCAATGTGCATGATTGATTAGCTTCCCGTAGTTCGTTACATGGGAATTGAACCGTTGTGAACAACAAGGAGCGCAGATATATTAATGTATCTGTGTGTTCATTTTTTAGTCCTTCAGTTCTTCTCTTGTGAGGTCATATGCTCATAGAGCCAAACACCCTATTACCGTGATTCCAGAAGGAATAATTGTTATGCAAGAATATGGTTTTCTTTTATATGCTGGTGCATTCGACTTTCGTTCGCATGAAACGGCAAGATATCACGACAGTTTATGCCCTTGAATATACCTCTTTTAAAAATTCCGAAAGGACGCACCCAAAGCGCGCAACGAACTCTGGAAATATCCTGTATACAACTCTTCTCTCCCGGACCAGCTACAAGGGGACACTAAGGAGAGCGAAATAAGAACAGAGGATCCTGCGCGGTTGCGCGTTTGCCCTTCGTCCGGCCGCCGGTTATTATCGCCGTCTTCTGCTATAACCGGTTAATACAGCCCATTTCTAGAACTTCTTGCAGCACCCGCGGAGGTATCATAGAACGCTGTATGAACGTAAACAAAATCGCCTATTGAATCAAAATAGAAAACACACAAGCAAACTTCATGTATGATACATACATGAAGGATTCCCTGTTTTCGGTTTAAACCGGAAGACTGATGAATGTAGGCTTAACTATTTAAATAGTAAAGACCAACACGACTTTGGTTTGGGCTAGTTGGTTCTTACTTGACATGATTAAAATAGCGCAACTTGACAAGGACAACAAAGAAGGCACACGTACAACAGGTTTTTGAAGCAACATCAACTTCATTTGTCCCATTCAAATCTCCTAAAACAATTAAAAAATCGTCAACGTATCGGTAAACCTTAAGCACATGAACATCTTTAAGAGACTGAGATAAACGTTTATCCATTTCGCCCAGATAAATATCGCACAACACTGGGGCGACAGAGGACCCAATACATATACCATTTTTTTGTATAAAGAACTGGTCATTAAGGCTGACAGCTGTCGACTTAACATAGAATTCCAGGAGGGTTAGAAAGTTCTCACAGTCCTGTTGTACGTGTGCCTTCTTGTTCTCCTTGTCAAGTTGCGCTATTTTAATCATGTCAAGTAAAGACCAACTAGCAGCCAGAAACAAAGAAACTGTCTCTCCATTCCTTCATTTCACTTAAAAAAGAGGGCGACCTTCCTCTTTCTAAAAGGTGTAGCTCAGAGGTCCACTTTGTGGGGATAAAAGGAGATAAAAGTGTGCGATGAAATGGAGAGAAGGAAACTTGGAACAGGTCTTCTGCCCGCCAGCAGACGATTCTGTAGGTCACCTTCATCTCGGAAAATACATGCATTTTAAAGTATACGTCACAGCTGATGGGTGCTGGTTTGCAGGGGGCCGGTGGGAGGCCTCATCGTGTGGCTTTAGGACAAGCACCCTTATTGACCTCCTTGATATCTTCAGGGTCGAGGGTTATAGATTCAGTTTGGTATTCTTCATGGTTATAATTGGGCTTGCCTTGCGGGCGAAGTTCATGTTCTTTTTTAATTAACGCTAAAGGAAAACGTTTAAAATGCATGTGGGACAAGTATTTCATAAAAAATATCACTATTAATAAAACAAATGTGGGTGCAATATTTACGCCACGATGCGCAATTTAGGTGGAAATCACGACCCGCTCTAGGTCACGCCCACAAAACCATGGCCCCGCCCATCGCTACTCGGTTGGCTTGGCTGCTAGGCCGAACAAGTCTGCAAGCCTAATGCATCCATGTCGGGACGTCCGGTGTGTCTAGTCTGCCATCCGACACCGCCTGCTAGTCGCAGCTAGCAGACGCCTGGCTGCCTACGTGAAGTCGTGAAGTCGTTTTCAATTTTCGAAAGAAGATCCTTTTTAAATATTACTCTGGCCATTTTTTTCTTATTTTTTTGCGTACTGAGTTTCTGAGATGTTATGCAGAATAGACAGCTAAGTATCTGGTCATAATGTCCGAAGCGCCTCGTTGCGATGTAGTCTTACTAAATGAGTGGAAAGTTGTTATAATGGTTCCTATTCATATATATGGGGATAAAAACAATCCTACAAACTAAAGGCGGTATCCTTGAATAGTACGTGCTCCACACTTCTAGAATATGAAATTTTTACATATGTGATTAAGTATATTGAAAGCACTCGTATTTTGTTTTCAAAATTTCAGCACGTTTTTAGGGGAAGGTTATCAACGGGTATGTACAGTAAGTTGATTTAGCTTATGTATGACCTTCCAAAGACATTCAATAATAGTAGTCAAACACATCTCATTTTTCTTGACTTGGGAAAAGCATTTGGTCGCGTATCTCACCCTATTTTTAATGCTTTCTACAGTTTTTAATAATTATCAGTTGGTAAACTGGATTGCGCCTTCTAATAGATGTTAATATGAAAGTTTTTAGTTCAAGATTTCTACACTCTCCAGTGACTTAGGGGTTGACTTAATGCTTACTGCGTGGGCCTATTTTGATTTATATATACCATAATATTAAACACATCTAAATGTCAGTTCAGTTGTTGGCGGTGATTGTATTATTTACTCTGAAATAAAATGATCTCAAGATCACGTAAAGCTCAGTGAAACTTTTGGCTAAAATTCAGGTATGGACAGATCACTAACAATAGCGAATAGTCCAGAATAAAAACGTTGCAATGGAAATTACCTGCAGAAAGAATTCTTTAAAATTGTCTTTCTATATCAATTCAAACGTCGCCAGATATGCAAATCAGTACAAGTACCTAGGTTTGAACGCTACAAGCAAATTAAATGAAGAACAGCTTATATATGACATTGTTAAGAGGGTCAGAGGAAACTTTTACAAAAATGAGGACATTGCAATTTGCCGATAAAGAAAAACAAAGAAAACTGCGTATACTACACTAATAAGGCCTATTATGGAATATTCGAATACAGTCTGGTATCCGCACTCAGCCCTGGGAATTAACAATCTGAATAGTGTGCAAAAACTTGCTGCGCGATTTATATCCAACAATTCTGGATTTAACTCGTTACATCAAGTTTGCTTTTAGAAAATAATGTTCATCCGTTAGACACTAGAGCCAGGATAAATGTACCAAATCGTCTGATTCTTTTGTAAATATGTTGTAACGTTAACTATGAAATCTGCATTTATTAAAATGGCAACAACCTGTTCGTCCGGACTAAATTATACTGTTGCATTCATACAATTCAGACTTAAGCATATTGTTTTCATGTATTATTTTTCTACTTAGGCCACTAGCGTATGCAATGACTTGTAAAAATAATTGTGATGACTTGACGACTTTGTAGACGCGATTACTTTTTTCGCAAGATAGTGTTCATGTTCTTATTATAGCTTGCTACAACAAACAATGCTTTTTATGTTTTCATAACTGGTATGGTCCCCTTCTGTAAGCCTCAATATACCTTAAATTAAAAAAAATATCTGAAATAAAAAATATTTTTGGAAGACACAAAATAATTCGCAAACCTCTCTGTGTTTATCAGATATTCATCGATAAATTTCAATGTGGTATTTACAGAAAAATAGAAATAAGTGTGGCTAAGTTCCGAGGATAAACACCAGGAAGCCTAAACTCTAATATATCATTCCGAGCCTGCAAACAATTCTTTGCACAGTCATGACCGAATTTCTAGAAAGTGTGTGTGTGTGTGATATACATGAGAGAAAGGATCGTTGATCTCAGTTTTACTCAGACAAAACTAGCGCGTCTAGCGCACATTTACTCCAGTTGGCCAATAGTTGCAAAACTGCAGAGTATTTCTTCTTGTTGAATGCTTTGCATAATACACGAGGCAAAGCCAGACAGTATCATTTGGTACAACGATTACGAATATGTGGCGTTGCTTTGACCGCTGCAAACACCCTTTCGTGATAGACTTCTTTGGCTGCACCAGTGCCGTTGTCTTCTCTACAATCTCTGCTTCCACTTTGGCGTCTTATCGTTTAAACTGCTAGGGACGCCTCACTACCCGTATTTCCGATGTTTATACCATTATTAGTTTTTGTGTGAGTTCATTCGAAAGAACGTAAATGGCCAATTTGCTAAATTAAAAACAATTAAAATTTTTAACTATAAGCAGAGGTTGGCATTTCTTGTTGAACTCCCTCACTCACAGCTGGCTCAGAATAAAAAGCTAAAAACTCAATTACTCTTACCCTCACGGCCGCACTCACTTCCAAATCCTCGCTCACAAACTCATGTACTCATGAACTCACGCCCCTCATCGAACTCATGATCGCACCGATCTCAAGCCCTTCACCAAACTCATGAACCCACGCCCCTCATCGAACTCTTGGACTCACTCAATCACCGGCCTCACTCACTCAGAAGTAGTTCACGTCCCCATCGTAGTCGGGGCGCTGGCGTTTTCGTTGCACGCGGGTTGCGCGGCTATAAAACTCGGCCGCTGTCGCTGCCGTCTTCCGCCGCTCCGGCGCCACCCTTCAGGTCGCCAAGTGAAGAAATGTTTTGTATTTTTGTTTGTTCCGCTTCCACTCAATCCACACGCCGTTCGCGCGCCGGCCGAGAACTTGGCGAAGGCGCGCTTTGTTTGGATACAAGGGCACATCATCGCGAGTCTGGCGAAGTATTCTTTACGGTGTGCACTGTTTATTTCAAGCATTCGCGATAACTTAGTGCAAATACGGAGGAAGCTGCACCGGTTGATAAATAATAATATATAGAAAACATAACTAATACTTAAGTACAATTAAAGCTTATAAGAAAACCCTCTCCCCCGCATGCGAAAGGTTTTGCGGGTGCAGCCAGTATTTCGACACTGCTGAATGGTCCCTTCTTGAGAAACTTGGGTGG
Organism: Ixodes ricinus; assembly: GCA_037355805.1. Classification (NCBI taxonomy): domain Eukaryota; kingdom Metazoa; phylum Arthropoda; class Arachnida; order Ixodida; family Ixodidae; genus Ixodes; species Ixodes ricinus. The sequence continues at coordinate 22,846 of JAZHYW010043451.1, forward strand.
TTAGGAACCTCGATTTCTTATCACAAATATTACTTGAAAGCGAAAAAATATTGTTTTATATCTCTTTCGGTGTAATCTAGAAACTTATCGTATGCAATTTTACTATGATAATCCAAAATCGAATAACTTTTATATGCTGCCAATTAAATGTAGCAGCCGTTAAACCTAGATCCAAACAGGTACGCGGTTTCGGCCGTACTCAAGCACAAAAACGTGTATGCGTAATTTTTTTTTTTAGAGAACTTTAGGTTTTTGTTTGAACAAGCAAGTATATAGGCTAATCGCGACAGTTCCCGGTCGGTTTACATTTGAATATTGGCTTCAGGATTAGCGCCCGTGCATAAGACGAGCGCGCTAGAAATACCAACGTCAGCCTTCAGGCATACCGGCATAGCGCCTGTTTCGCTCTTTTACGGAGCAACAAAACGCCGCGCGGCCTCGCAGACTACATGAGAGCGGCCGAGGCGAGCGAGAGACCTTGCCTCTCTCTCGTTGCCCCGGCACGAGGCAGTGACCAACAGCAAAAGACCACGCCAAGCCGCCGCGAAGCGAACCGGAGCCGAAGAGTGCAGATAAAGCAATAGGCATCTTTCGTCACTTGCCATCGCTCGTAGAGAACCAGCCGTACGAGCTAACAGCGCCATTGCGAAGCGAGCGTCGACTTAACTTCCCGGACACGTACGGAGAAGTCACATGACCCGTCCTTCCTTGACGTCACCCCGCGAACCCTCATCGAATCCATGGGCCATCAGGGACCTTACACCTAGCCAAACACATTAACTAACGCACCTCACCGAACTCACGCTTGATTGGTTAGGGTGAGTGAGGTGAGTGAGTGCACTCGTGAGTGAGGTAGCCGAGGTATGGCTCTAGGCTCATAAAGCGAAGTGATAAAAAAGAGAAAGGGAGACGGAGAACGTAACACAGACGATAACATAAAAAGGCAACGAAATTGTGCACTACCAAAGACTTAAAGGCTCCTTTCTTTTCTTAAGTTTCATATTACTTCTCTACGAACATTTTAGCATTAAAAAATGGACGTTGAAGCCGAGTCTTCTCTATAAAAAATAAAAAAGCAGCTGTGAAGAAAGGTAAAAAACGTAGGCGAGCTGGTGAATGACATCCATAGTAATCTTGAGACGTAGGAACATTACAAATCGGACAGAACATCGACAGTCTCTAACACAGATTAAAATGTATTAAACAACCATCGCCTTATATACAAGTCCCAGGCCTCTTTCACAATTCAAGCGACCTCCTCGCGCACTACACAGTGTACCCTAACTTTCAGCCTATACCGACAGCTGCACACAAACCCGAATCACAAAAGCATACACGCCCGAAGCATAAAGAAACACAAGATGTTTGTGAGAAACTTCCCCACTTGGCAAGGTCAGACTGTGACCCGGCAACACGTACGACTTACTTTGTTCCCTTATGAAGAGACAAGGAAGGTTGTCCTGAAACCACAAAGCACCACACCAGAAGGAAGAGAAAACCCGAACCGTAAATCATTTAAGCCACCTATAAGAAAAGAAACTTGCCTTTATCAAAACTTTTCTGTTCCCTTATCAAAAGACTTCGTTGTTCTGACCGTTTTTTTTTTAATTTTTATTGTTCCAACGTCTCAGGGTTACGATGGGTGTAAGAGATTCTCCCGTTTTTCTATTCATCTGCTGCATAAACCAGACCAACAACAAAAGAATGCGTGTCCACCTGCGGCTCTTCACGTATGTTTAGGCAGTGTCTGTAGTGTGCCACTCTCGAGGCTTCATTTATGGTTAGGCTCATGTTATGTCTGGAACGTAACGAGCTATTTACCAAAATAAAAATGAAGAAAATTTTATTTCAGACATTTTGTAATGATACGTTTTAGTTTGAATAACGTTAAGGCGCAGATCATGTTGCACACTCCGAAATCCAATGTCGGAAACCTTTCCTCGTGATTCCAGATAATAGAATGTTGGATCAATGTGCCAAAAATATATTAATGGGTCTTAGTTATAGCCATACTGCAATTTCGTGACCAAGGTTTCAGACTTCTACACAGAATCAATAAAAGTATCTGTCCTTTCTTAAGAATATGGAGCAGAGCTACCAGCGGAAACATCTCTGATATACACCAAGGTGACCCAATACAAAGTAAACAAGCGAATTTCCGAATCCCGGAGAAAAGCTCACCGCAAAACCGGCGGATGCGGAGAAAAGCTCACCGGCCTTTGAGCGTGTGCAAGAAAAGCTCACCGATTTCTTTTTTTTTTTTCATATGGAGGTTGTTGAATCATACGTAACATATATCAATTTATTCATCATTGAAATTCGTCAGCTTTGTAAAAAAGAAACTGTCCCTTTTTAATATTTCTTAAGTGTATTGCCTATATTGATCCCAAATTAATAATTGCGAGGCGAGTGTTTTTGCGCTTTCCTCTCTAGGCAACGAAAGCCTAACTGAAAACTTTATGAACTTGAAGAAGATGAAAAGCTCGAAAACATAATAATGTCAGCCTAACGCCTAAAAAACAAAACTGTAAATGCCGAAAATCCGAAGTGGATGCGCAACAGCGCGGTGCCTGAAATTATCTTGGAAGCTTTTGTTAACTCGTTGAAAACAGGATAGAACGGTCACTAGGAAATCGAGGTTCCTTTCTTTCACGTACATGCACGTTCTCTGGCCGTTCGTGCTGACGTTTCCATACGTCGCCTTTGTGTGATAGTGTGCTTCGACGGCGAGCCACCCATGACCTTCATAGCTGCACATTGTCACCGTTGTTACTCGTGACCTATATAAGAACAAGTTCTCTGTATGGTAGCAAATTGGGCAAGTTCGTAAACGTTATAGCATGATGAAAACCGCTGAAATGACGAAGGACGGAGTGAAAACAACAAACACGATACGACGAAGCTGTTCTTCGCAAAGAAAGATTTTATTAGTGAAAATAACAGAAAGAAAACAGAATAGCCGTCAGTGCTTACATCAACAAATGCCTACTTATCTAACAGGCACCACGCAATCTTCAGAGCTGAAACGGTTCACACACCTCTATTCCTATGAGCTCCCCCAAAAAAACAAACCTCCTTATCTAACATAGCTTTCGACGGTGCACTGTCAAGCTGTCATTATTAATTTTCTTTTTTTTACGGGTGTCCGATGTTCTGATTCTAATATTTGCGGCGTCATTAATATACAAAATGGTTAATCACTAATTTCTGAGGAATAAGTAAATGCGCCCAATGGGCTTCAAGAAAACAACAAAAAAAGGACAATTATTTTAATGAAGTGATGAATTCTTATTGTGTTAAACTGCCACGTGTGACGCACAATCCGCTAAGCAAACAAAACAAAGAACATTTAAAAAATCGGTGAGCTTTTCTCTGCATCAACTCAAAGGCTGGTGAGCTTTTCTCCGCATCTGCCGGTTTTGCGGTAAGTTTTTCTCTGAGGAGCTATTCTCCTGTGAGCTTTTCTCCGGTGAGCTTTCCTCCGCCGCCATAAACAATTAAGGTCCCAGTTATAACGTATATTCAGCAGCCAATAGATGGCTTGTAAATTTGAGGTCTCACTTTTAGCTGAATATAAAAACGAGTGTACGGGATTACGAAACAACAAATATTCATTTCACAATGCAGGTATTTCCAAAAGCGCCTTACTATAAATAAGGTAGCGTAGCTACGTTTAGCTGCCAGTTAATGTGTTTTCAGAAATAATGCTTACTTCCATAGCTTTCTTGGACCAAGTCTGACGTTCAATTACCTTTATTGCCTCCTTAAAAGTGTGTGTAAGTTTCGTAAAACAGGTTTTTGCACTCTCCTGCAAATGCTGTTCTCTTCAACTACGTTTTCTTTCTTTTTTATAAATGTTCGGCGCGCGAGCAAATGGCGCAAATACGATCGTGTTTCCTATTAACCGCTGTCAGCCTATACTAAAAAATTTAGATGCTAAGATATTTAATACATATACAGAAGTTTTGATACCAGTCGGTATATATGTAGAGTTGTGTTATGCCGGCCAGAACAAGAAGAAAACATTCGTCGGTGGTGTATGTAGGTACGCGCTAATTTGCACTAATTTCAATTCCTGCGAACCACGCGGATGTTTCCGGAGAAACCGAAGAAAAGCGTTTGAAGACCTGCTCAAAAGACGCACATTCGAAGTACATCAGACCACCATCGTCACGTCGGTTATTTATTTCTTGAAAAGGAAACAGCGCAAAAATAGACGAGGGACAGAGAAGAGGTAACGACAGACACGGCGCTGTTACCTCTTCTCTGTCCCTCGTCTATTTTTGCGCTGTTTCCTTTTCATGATGTATAACCAACTCGCCCAACTTTATGCGTTGTTGCTATTTATTTCTTCTAGTATTTATTTAAATAAACCTTTTTCAGCACAGTAGCATTATAGAAATAAAGTGTATTTTACGATCCCACTATTAAATCGAAACAATCCGATCTATTAAAACACTTACAAAGAAAGCATCGAACTCTTGAACGGCACACATCATCAGCACATATCGTAACAGCTACAACGGCACGTTCGCGATGCATTGGCAAATCTAACAGATCATTCGCTATCAGTTCACACCATTACGGCCGACAGGTGTTTTTTTCTTCTTTTTTTGCAAGATTTAGATTTATTAATATATAGTCAATGACAAGCTAAGAACCGCAGGTTGTGGCTTCTTTATTCACGCTCCTTGATTCCTGATTGGTTCCTCGTTGTTCTGATAGGCTACTGCCTCGATCTCATTGGCTACAGAGCTTAAGGAACGTCGGGCGTCCCTTAAGATTTCAATGGCTACAGATTCTGACATTTTATTTCGCATATTGGGAATCTTAAGATTTGTGGAATATTGTCACTTCTGGTGAAACAGTTACCGATCAAATAAATAGGTGTTGCTGTATTTTTCCGATTTTGATCACAACATGGAAGCAAGGACTTATTTTTGTGACACTCGCGCTTTGAAAGTATTTATTCGGAATAAATCTTCCTGCACGATTTTGTATGCCCTTGATCATACTTAAGAGGTATCTTAACTGCGGTCTCACCACTGAGCGATATGGAAGTTCGAGAAGAGGTACAAATAGTCCGCATGACTAAACCAGAAACCGTATCACCTTTATTTAAGATAATGTCTATGAGCTGACTAAATAAAGATTTTCGAAAATAACTACACCTGGTCAATTTAGTTCATAACGTGCGATCTTTTTTTTTTAGGGATCATACATTTTTTGGTTGGAACGAACACTAGGTTGTTTTTATACCTGGGGCTAAGTTGCGGACCATGGGGTCGCTAGAAGAAAAATTAAATGGTGAATTGTATGAGCTAATTAACAAGAAAGGTCGATTAACCTTTTAATTGTTTCCTTTTGGTGCATAGTGTAGTGGAAAATTGACGCTCGATCTCATTATGATCTAGCCGGGACGCGAAATTTAGATTCGTAGGGGACTCTACGGGGCGAGTAATGCGCCCTTGCGCTCTAAAGTGGGTCGGAGCATTGCGCATGCGATGTCGATCCCTCCGCTCAGCGCCTGCTCAGCAAACCACGTGCCCGCGCCATAGGTGACGTCAGCAATGCGACGCAATAAGTCCAGAACGAAGGGACCGACGTCAAGGGGGCGATTGGGGTACTCAGTTTCGGTTTCAAGTCGCCTACAAATGTGATACTTTTCGCTCTGTAGTACCTACTACGAATTTTTATTGCGAATGTCTAGTTAAGGGATAGCGTTAAATGTCCAACTACATTATGTTCCAAAAATTAAAATTTAAAATGTTAATCAAAACATTTTTAGGTATTTAGCCAGACACTTAACACACTTCACCTCTGCACTCTCAGAAATGGTGGGTGTAGTACTTACACCCTTGTCCATATATAACACACCAAAACTACATTTCGACGTTCAGTCCATTGACGTCGAACTCACGATACCAACTTTTACGAACGGTTTGATAGCTGTGTGATATAACTTATTAAATAGCTAATGCACATATCAAATTTACAAATAAAAAAAGCGCTCAAGTTTTGCAGTAGGGCAAACAAAACCTTCAGTGTTTTCCTGTAGTCTTAAATGCGTACATTAGCTATTTTGAGAAGTTCTGTCGCTCTACAATCAAGCCGCTCGTGAAAGTTGGTATCGTCGGTTTGACGTCAGTGGAGTGAACGTCGAATTGTTGTGTTTGGGGCGTTACATGTGGGCAAGGGGTGCAAGTACCCTTATCTTTGAGAGTGTGGGGTCTTACATTGCGTTCAATTGAGCCTTCTGGGTTGAAACATCAAAACTAAAGTTGATTTGTTTTAGTTTTAATAACTAACGCCTCTATAAAAACACTGTATGCTTCCCGCACCTAGAACTGTTTAATAGCGTGAGCAGATTTAACATTATATTTTCTTCTACTAATTTCTCACACCAATGCCTGCGTTTAAACCTATGCCCAATATTGGCACCATTACCTAAAAACCTTTTAAGGCTTTTTGCCTAAATTATTCGTAATGTATTACATATTTTGTAGAAAATTACAAAATCTGCGTTTCTTACCATTGGAATAACTTGCTACCTGAAGTCCTAAAACTGTATACTGTGAACAAAAAATAAAATTATTAGTGGCTTCCGAACCAACCCCTGAGCCATGTTACTCCTTCAACGTGTTTTTTTTTTAATTTTTAGTTTTCTGGACATGAATATTTATAATAATTGAGTGCTGCAATAAACATTATTTGCAAAAACACTGTCGGTTTGAACAAAGAAATAATTGACTTCCAAATGCTTCAAGGCATTACGATTTGGTATAGGCTAAAATCCGTTGCACGATATATACGACTCTGTCGAATGGGCATAGCAATTATCTGCAATCGATTCTGATTGACTTATTATTCATTTCATTTCAATTATTTATTTGGTGCTTCAGGGAAATTTGTAAGGGAATTGCATAAAGAGTGGCCAAGACAATAACTAGTGCAATTCAATTAAACAAACAAAACTAACAAAATAGAGCACAATCTCGCGATAAAAATATAAGTTTTAAGAAACACAAAAATTCTGAGTCGAATTATAAATAACAAAATAAATGCGATCGATTTTTTTATTTTTTACTTTACAGGGCTCGTAATTAAAATGGTCGAATTTGGGAGACTATTCCATTCCGCAGCTGTGAGTGAAATTAATTATTTTTTAAACGCCCAAGTCGAGCCACATGTGAAAAAAAGATTACACGACTAGGAGACCATGCAAGAATATGCAGAAACGAACTTCTGAGAGAGAGATAAAAATAATGAAATTTATGTTGTAACCAAAGATCTTCCTGCGTGCGCGAAGAGCGGATAAATTTAAGTTTGATTTCATTGCAGTGACACTAGCTGTGTTATTAGAATTAGATAAAAGGTAACGGACATTAACGACATTGGTATTTTTTCACTTTCTTTACCTAGTAAAATAACGAGATCGGTATCAATAAATAAATGAAACCGTAATCTAGAACTATGATTGAGTGTTGGTGTTTCACATTTGTGGTGCCAACTTTCACTGCAGGTTCCACAATCAAAAACTAAAAAGCACAAAAAAATTTAAAATCACCGACACTGGTGAATATGTCAGTCTCTTAACGACAATTGGCAGATTTCTAGCTGCGAGAGCTCCGTTGCCCGTAAGGTTGCTCTCGCAGCCTTACGGGATTCGAGAGCAGCCCTTAATGCTGCGAGAGCGTCCAGGCACCAAACGTTCGTAGTAATGAAATTACACTATTGAATACCATGACTTCTGTAGGTTTAGGCTTTACATATTTATTAAACTATCTTGAATATATTAGTTGTAATTTTAACTTAATTACTTGGTGGCATCAGCGCCAGTAATCACTGGGGCTGGACGTCGATTGAAATTTTAACCCGATTAATTTCTGCCTCTTAATCTATTAATGAATCGATGAATCAGTTGCGCTCGCCTTCTAGGCGAAATGCCCAAAAGAGGTGCCAAAACTACACATTTCGCCTAATTGTGTAAAATTGCGAAATTGCCTGTTTACTTCCTTTCTTCGAAACTAAAAGGGTGAGGCAGGGCACGATGTACCTTTGTCTCACAAAGCTTCAATGTGCGACAACGGTAGGACGAGGCAATCATATTGCTTACCTGATTTACCACGCGACTGATCGCACACTTCTACACTTGACATGAACAGCGCATTTCACAGACGAATAAATACGTATTTGCAGGCGGCGTTTCAGTAGGCATCCTTCGATCAATAACGCCAGCAGAGTAGACGGAGTCCGGTGAGGCAGCACGGTGCTTGCGTTACTCGAACACATTCACGCCGCCCACAGAAATCACTGCGAGGGAAGCTCACACCACCAAGAGTTTGCGACGCAACTTGACGTACAGAGAAGAGGAGCAGACAAACCTTCTTCCGGTCTCGACGGGCACCTCGTCAGCATGCACGCTCGCCTAGACCAAGCGCGGGGACGTTGTACAGTCGTCGGCAGAACAGGCGAATTCTCACATCATCACGCCGAAACTATTCCGCACGAAAGCCAATACCGACACACGTGACCCGGCGCAGAAAAATCACTGCGAGAAGACGGCAGCTGTGCACCCGGCCGACACCGCGACCCTCACTCGGCCGCTCGGCTTGCCGCGTTGCCGGCGTCAGCACGGACGCTACATATTGGGACGCTACGTCCCAATATGGGATACGTAAAAGCTGAGATATTTGAACTCCAAATACCTGTGCAGGAACCCGCAAAAACGGAGCGGCGACGCCAGAACCTGAAGCGGACCTCTATACGTGTACCCGCATTCGAATCCGGAATACGTGTCGGTTTGGACTGCGCTAAACCTATCTAAAACATAGAAATATGGCTGACATGACGTTTTCCTGGTAATCTGAAAACATATTATTCAAATTAAATATTAACTCCCTACACTTCCAGAACAAAGCGAAAAAAAAATGCAAAAATAAATCTATCCGTTATAAGCGAAAATTCGATCAGTAGTGAGCTTTGTTTCTTTCTTTTTGTTTTCAGTGTACAACCTCGCTTGACGGACAAGTTTCAGTCGAATACACATGACCGAAGTTTGGCATTTGAGAGATGAACATATACATAGATATTTATGCAGTAGATTCACACTGAATCGTGTTTAAATTGAAGGGAGTTTTCTATAGCGTAAGTAAAACAAGACCGGCAATTAGAATTGTAGAGAAACAAAAATACTTTTTCTAGACTGCGGTATTGTTTATTGTCACAGTGAAGAGCGATGATGACTAGAAGTAAAACTCCTGTAAAACGACGAGTATGAGTTTTTTTTCTGTTTTCTTTCTTAAATCTTTTAGGCAGAGGGTTTTATATTCCATTGAGATTTCGGGCACGCCGAAAAACGAGGTGTTCGACATTCCGATTAAAACGCATTGTGTTAAAAGCGCCAATCAATTGCCATCCGTCATCACCTTTGCAGACATGCCGAATTCTGAGTGTCGCCCTGTATGACGGGTGACGCCGGTACATCTGTGTACCGTTTGGAGTCAGTCGGTTGGGAGCGGTATTCTCAACAGACCTCATGGTGACGAACGTAGACTGTTTAGCCTGTCGCACGCGTATTATACTGACCACTGTTTCGGTCCACATGGAATCTTCTGAGCGAGTGCAGAACCAGAGAAACCGCTGCCTCATGTAACCAACTTGGCTTACATGGTGGCAGCCAGCTAGCAAGTGTCTCTAAATTACTTTCAGACTTTACCTCGCCAATAAGGCTCCCTAAGACTCTGAAACGTAGTACTGAGAGACAACAATTATTTAAGGACCGTGCACGATAAATTCGTCCATATGAAGAGAAACTGAAAATACGTGGAATAACTAACTTGCTAAACATTTTGATAGCATTTCAAAACCCAGTTTAGCTTTTAATTAGCATGGAGAGCGGGTAAAGAGTAAATTCACTACAAAAAAAGGGAGAGATTGAATTCACTTAGCCGCTCTGTTATTCGAGCCGAAAAGTCTATATTAAACGTGTTAATATTTAGGTGTTGTAGTCCCGCATTGCGAGATGACAAATCGGGCTGAAATGTTTAATGCACTTAAAATTGTCGACAAGTTACCCCAATAGAAAACTGGGGCACGATAACTTAATAATACAAATCGTTGAAGCGTTCATGAAATGTTCTTTACGCGGTTAATATTTTAACGTATCGTGACGATTATCCGCCTATCTACTGCCCGTCTGCTCGTCAGCTCAAGTGTGCAAACCGCACTGCTGCAGTCTTCAACGCATTTTTAACACATACTGTGTTCTTTGGCTGCTCATAGCAGTTTTCGGTTCCGCGCACTTTTCATGGCACCCCCGAAGTGCTGCAGAAATGGCTTCAACAGGATCCCCAGCCGAGCACAGACACAACACTGTTGTCCGACCTGTGAATCGCCTCCGGTACTTGACCTAAGAAAAATCCAGCACTGCGACCTTGTTATGTCTTATTCACACAGCTGCCTTCCAGTACGCTACGTTGGCTCTGTTTTAAATCTAACCCGTGTACATCTTAATTACTCTCTCGGGTCATATCTTGTGATAACACAGACGATAAGCAGACGTTTCTTTTTGAACACCTAGGTACGGAATCTTTACTCTTGTATGATATCGAATAAACTTCAGACGACGGCCCAGGTTATACAACCCACTAACCACAGGAAGCACTTCTGTGCTTGGTATGCTGCGTTTCAAGCATACTCGTTCAGTAGGTTATCACGCTAAATGTGGAACAAGAATGTCACAGCGAATCTCCGTCATAATGCAACGTAAAGCGCCGTGCACACATATGTAACCGAGTAAGACCGAGAGAGACCAGACCGGTTTAAAGCCTCTGGCGACGTGTTACGACCGGATGCGCTGCAGCATAGCTGGTCCTAAGACGTCGCAAGAGGCTTAAAAACCGGTCTGGTCTCTCTCGGTCTTACTCGGTTGCATATGTGTGAACGGCGCTTAAGTCACCATAACGTAGTCAAACGTAGTGGCTACATTATGATGTAATGCGTGAATGGGCCCTTCCACAAATGATGGAAGTCGGAAGTCTGTGCTGGAGACGAGCGGGAAAAGAACAAGAGCCTAGTTACTAGGTAATTCGAGCGTGTTGATGTAATGACTACTTAAAAACAAGAGGATGAACACATGAAAAACGTAGACGGACGATCACAGTTGTCCATGTGCACCCGTGTAGGTCTTTACTGTTTTTATTCTTTCTTTTTTAAGCGAACAAGAACCGGCTTCAGGGAAAACAGTTAGTCACGAAATAGCAGGGTCAAAAGGAGCGTGCGACCGCAAGAGACTCGAACTTCGAGTTTATCGCCCGCTGGTGCTCTTGCTTTGGCAGGGTTTCCTTTCAGAGACGTTCAGCACGAAGGTCTAAGCGCCGTAATGGAATAAAACGCGTATCAAGTTCGTCTGTTAGTATCACCCCGAAACGACACACAACAAATTCCCTTTTACAACCGCCTTTGCCATTATATTTACAAAATTTGTACAGAACGGCAACATGAACAAACGTTCCACATACTTGTAGCAGTCTCGTGTGAATTATCAATAGGGCCGTTCGGTTGAAGTTTCGCTGAGCATACGCAGAGCAGCTCCTCCCTCTTGCGAGGCGCTAGTTCATCGTATACGTGTCGGCGGTTTCGACGACGCGAGACAGTGGTGCGCTTTTCGTGCAGGCCTCACGCTTCATAAAATACGGCACCAAAGGCAAAAGGGCGGGGCACCAGATATTATGTAGTCGAATGCCACAAAACCATCTTAAACAAAAAGGGAAATGTGTCTCCCGATAGGTTTATTTGTTTCCGTTGAGGTGATTCCAGAAAGATTGCCAGAGGCACGAAATTGAGTTGTGCGAAGAACAGGGTAAATGATTGTGCCCCTGTCATGTCGCATGATTCAGAAGTCCAACTACATTTATGGTGAATTTTTCTTGTAGATTTGGAACGTTCCAAAAGCGCCCCTTTTGCAGCGAGCATCTTCCGCTGGCAGATTCGGCTCAATTTAGTCATATTCTGCTCGTAGATTTGTGGCAACGCCCGTCCCATGGAGCGCTTCTAACCCCGCTGAACTTGATCCCAGTCTTGGGCAGTAACTAGTTACTAGTAACGCGTTACCGGTAACTAGTTACTTTTTCTGGTATCTTTTACCTGTAACGCATTACTCTTTATTACTGGTAACTTGTAACTGTAGCACTGTTACTTTTTGTTAGGTAACTGTAACTGTTTACGCCGTTACAGTTACTTTTTTTACTATATAAATTAGAACCCACTGCCGCGGACATGGAGAAATTGCCATCTTGAGGTATTCTTCTCCAAACTCCTCGCTGACAAAAAAGAAAAAAAATACGAAGAAGAAGCGTGGCCACGCATTAAACAAACAAACGAAAATGCCTGGTTTGGCCCACGACCGAGAATGCATGACGGACCAGTCAGCACGAAACCGGGAGATGAAGGAAGCGGCGCCCGCGGTGGTAGGGGAGGCAAACAATGTCTGTTTCACCGACTTTGGCTCACTCTTCTCTCGTGGGGACCATCTACGGGTGTCGGTGGTCGTGCGATGCCTCCGAGTATTCCGTCTGGGCTTTTGTCTGGGATTTGTCTGTGCTGTCGTTTTTACACCCAGCCGTTCGCCGTTTCCTCATTCCTATTAGTTTTCAATAAAGCCGTCCCCATATTGTGGTGCTCGAGTGAACACGACTTCCACAGTTGGCGTTTCGGACATAGACGCCGCGGTGGTCGTCGTACACTCGTAAAGCACCAGAGGCTAATTGTCTCCTGTCCCCCTTTATTCTTTGGAAGCTGTTTGACCTGCTATGTTTAGGTCTGCTTCCAAGTATATCCCATAAGGTAATTATGTGACCATCTCTGTCCTCATTCATTTCGGAGTGAAAAATAAACCAAAACGTTCACAGAATCGGGCCGATGGCAATTTTGAAATTGAAATTCCGGTTGATCCTAAGTTATAACAATTATTCCAAATAAATTATGCACATCAAAATGCTGAAACAGCGAATGACGCAAAAAGAAACACCCTTCGGGTTTAAATTTTTCTAATCTCTCAGTGTACCTTTTTTGTCACTATGGGGTAACAAATAAAATAATATTGTTTTGGTTTGTCATTCCTTGAGTCCAATTTTTGTACTGTAACGAGAAAGTAACGGCGTTACTGTTTTTGCAGTCACTGTAACTGTAACACGTTACTTTTTGAAACCGGTAACTGTAACTGTAACAGAGTTACTTTTTCCCTAGGTGACTGTAACTGTAACACTGTTACTTTTTACTGGTAACGTGCCCATGACTGCTTGATCCTAGGTGTTTGAGGGAGCTAGACGGAAGTAGACAGAGGAGCGCTACGTCATTCTTTGGTGCGCATGCCCGGCGAGGTAATGAGGTCGCCGGACCGATCGGCCCGTCTTGTCGAATCTGTTCGGATGCATCGGTTGTTTACGCAGAAACGTAACGGCTCAAAGTCTTCTACCTGACGTAGATCGGGGATGCAAAGCCGGGACTGCACCGAGGCAAATTGCAAGAGCTGACATCTGTGGTCGTGAGAGAAAGAACGACAGAAAATCCGAAGGAGGCAGGCGCAAGGTTAGGCCTGCTCACTCTCAGAAATAGGGGGTGTAAAGGGGTACACCCCTTGTCCCATGCGTGACACCCCAAAACAGCAAATCGACGTTCAGTCCACCGTTGTCGAACCAACGATACCAAATTTTACGAGCGGCTTGATGGTCGAGTGATTCAACTTATTAAAACAGCTAATATACCATTAAAGGCTGCAGTAAGACAATCAAGGTTTTTTGTCCCTGCAGCAAAACCTGATTGTGTGTTGTTTTTTTTTTTTGCAGTCTTTGACACGCACATCAGCCATTTAGTACGTTATATCCAACAGCTATCATGCCGTTCGTAAAAGTTGGTATCGTTAGCTCGACGTCAGTAGACTGAACGTCGAAATGTAGTTTTGGGGAGTTACATATGAGACAAGATGTGTACCACTCTACACCCCCTATTTCTGAGAGCCTTCATTTTGCCGCCACTGATTCTTTACTTTTTTACACTGCATGCCGCTGGCGTTTTCTCGTGCAATAAAGCAAGAACAGATCAGGCAACGACCGGGCAAATAATGATTTGTTACCTCTTCGTGTTTATTAAAGCCTTGCCGGAAATCTGAACCCCACCGATGGCGATCGCTGTGCGTGACTCGCCGCTTCGAGGCGGCCGAAAGGTATGTGACTTTGGAGAACGTGGAGTCTTCGTTATTTGTGACATGGGCTCCATGTTGCGGATATTTTCGCCCTTCCTGTATCGCGTGTTATTTCTGCAGCTAAACAGTGAGGGTTGTGACTTGTCGTCGGAAACCTCAGTCGGTTGAGGCGTTGGCCGGCTTCTCGGACGGGCCGCTCCAATTTTGAACGGCCGACCGTCTCTGGCGGGCCGCTCCGAAAAATCGAGTCCATCATCTGCTCTTCGATTTGCAGCTTGTCCCATGCGGCTGAATTTCGCCTCCCTCGCGGATATTTGGACAGCGCTCCGGATCTAGCATGGAATTCACGATTATTTGACACGTTAATGGGAAATGTTCATAGATTGCGCGCAAGAGCACGCGGGAGCTTTGCGTTGCTAGCGGAAGCTCGTGCCGTTACTTTGAGCGCGGACTGAGCTCGGGCGTGCGGGCCCCGAATCCACAAATGACGATCTGCAATAAGCCCCTGATGTAAAAGCTCCCACTGTTCCTCGTGGCTCCCGAAAAAACGAATTCGAATGTGCAGATAGCATTTTTGATAGAACTAAAGCTTAAAGCCAAGACCAATGATTTGCCAGACAATTTTGCTTCCCCGATGCATGTAAGAGAAAGTGAGTGAGCGTCGAAAGACACAAGAGCTAAAACGAGGAAGATATTCGCAGCCAGCATTGTGCAGTGACATGAGCGCATTGTAGAAAAAAATTGGCGCTGGTGTCAATACTCTAGTTTGTTTATGCATTATAAATGCCCCCTTTTGGCATCCGCCCAAGGAAATTTCTACTCTGTTACACAAAAGGAATGCGCCTGCGCAGGATCGACCGCGGTGTGGCGATAAATTGAGAAGACAGCAAAAACTCCGAGAGTACCCCAAGGGGAATCGAACCAAGGTTTCTATGTTTGGGAGTCCGACGCTCAAACAGTGCGCCAAAGGGCAGGTTTGTGAAGTGGTAGTTATTAAATGTCATAACATTTAGTATGCCATCCGACGCCTCGGAACATGTAAAAGACACCGGCGGAAAACCCCGACTTCTGCTCGCGCTGCATGAGGGCTTGTGAAGCCAAGGTGCAATCGAACGCAAGAAGCTCGCACATGTTAAGTGACTTTTTGGCGGAAGTAGAGCGTGACTTAGAGGGATCTCTATTCAACACTAAAGTTTCAAAAAATATTCTAAAATGTCGATTACTTTTTTCTATTATTATGTTGTTGTTGTTTTTGTTTTTTTATCGTGGGCTTTTGACGGAAGGGGTGTGACAGCGACATCTGTGGGCGAAATAGTGGCAGTTCTTTTTCCGCGGAGTGTGGTGGAGGGCTAGGGTTCATCTTTGAGGTACCGAAATAAGGGGTTTTCCAGTTTCTTATCCTCTCTTTCCGCCTCAGGGATGGTCGCAGATAATGGTGTTACTCTCCGCGCTCTGAGAAGGGCCTCCTGAACTAAAGGTCAGGTCACTCAAAACTGATTACGAGGGGCATGGCGGCCACATTAAAAATGTCGCGCTCTCATACGATGGGTGAGAGTTTCGGGACACCGACTTATATATTGCAAGAAGCGTGGTTGCCGGAGGCGTTATTGTCTGACGTTGCCAGCACTCTATTGAAGATGACTACGGGACACCAAACGGAAAACTCCAGCGTAGAGGAGATAAGGGCTGTAGTGGTCCCTTTTCTAAACAACGTTTCCCACCGTTTAAAGAACTTCAAAAGCCGTTATAACATACCGGTGATGTTTTCAGCCTCCAAGAGATCGAAAGAAATACGTTTGAGGGTGAACGTGAAAGCGGAATGGTTCTGGAAAAGAGAGTGCAAAAAGAAACACGTGAAGTTGTTCGTAAGTTAATGTGAGTGTTATGTTGGACGGACTGATAGGTGTTTAAACGACAGGCTCAGAGAGCATGACTACTTTCTTGATGACACGGTCGAAGGGCACCTCCTGTCAAAATACCAAGTGTGCAAGGGTAAAGCGGCATTTGGTGACGCTATAATTTTAGTCAGAAACTAAAATAAAATGACTAGAGAAGGGCTCGAGGCTTTTCACATTGTCACTTTGGGGGATCAGTGCGCACGTAAAACTCAAATAACGCTTTTAGGAAAAAAAAAAAGAATTTTTGTGCGCGAAATCGGGAGGTGGGACGTGGTGATGTGACGGCTATGTGAGTGATAGGGCAAGGGGTCTGACACATGCCTGACTGGTTGTGCCTGCTTGGTTTCTTCCTTTATTTTTTGTCCCGTTTGTTTAAGTATTAAAAAGTGAAAGCCGTTTACAACCCCCTGTAACGCCGAATTGGAGCGCAGCTCTTGAGGAGGAGGAGGGAAGGGTACTCAGGGAGGGTATACCCCTCCTCCTCCTCCTCCTCCTCCGGGGGTCACGTGCCTCGGGGGGGGGTCACGTGACCTCGGGAGGGGGGGGTCACATGATTCCCAGGTCACATGACCCCCCCCCCCGAGGTCACGTGACCCCCCCCCGAGGGGGTGGGAGGGGAGGGCACGCATGCATGGCTTGGTGCATGTTGGGACGTGCACCGACCCATGCATGTTGGTTCGGTGCAGCTTGGGATATGTCCCATTATGGGACATATCCCAACATGCACCACGCGGTTACGCCGACGCCGACGGCGACGGCGACGCCGCTCAAGCCGGAAACGGGCGTCTAAGAGCTGCGCTCTAAAACTTCAATTGCGAGTCAGCTTTTATCCTCGTTGCGTGTTTCTTCTGATCTGCCCGTGTTTTGAGCGCTGTTTCTACATCATGATCAACGAATACCAACTAGCCCAACTCTCGACGCTACTAGTGACAGCTATTCTTCAGGGACTAGACAGCTTTCTACAAAGGGCACAACTTCTAAAAGGGTCAAAGCACATAGTACTTGTGGAAAACATTATAAATACATCATAAAAAGTAACTGGAAAATGTGGATAGGAAGAGGGCATCTTGGACCTGAGTTTTCCTGGTGGCATGGCTGGAGTAAATCTGTTTTAACGACGAAAAGAGCGAACCCCTGAAAATACAACGCAGAGTAATACATTATGAAAATAATACAAATATCTGGAGGTAGGGCGCAATGAGCAAAATAAATATTTGGAGGAACACGAAAGAAATATTATGAAAAAGGAACATATTTTCTGTTATTTGAAACTGAAAGAACTCTGGAATTGTACCAAATATTGACTGGTGTGAGGTGTATGGAAAGGAGTGATAGCGCCTAGACTATCTCTTGGCAAAGGGGCTCTTTGAATTAGGTCAGAAGTTTAATCAGGATTAGAAAGCCGGCAAAGGACCTTGAGTGGATTGGCCCTAGTAGCGTTTAAGAACACACCAAATGAGGCTGTACAGGAGCACCTGGGCTGTCCGTGCATTGAGAGCAGCCAGGCAATTTGTTCATTCAAATGTGAGCAAAGGTAAACTTAAATGACGGATACGCGGTAACCACAAAAAATATACAATCAATTAATCTTGATAAAATTTAAAAACACAATTAGCGACTGGATTCCAAAACATGACATTTAAATAACTACACACTAGTTATGAGGCTAAGTAGAGTAGTTCCATAAAAAAAATAAGTGAAAAAAGCTGAAAGAAACTTTTGGGAGGAAAGGATGCAAGAGAAGTCAACAGTAACAATGTGCAGGTCGCAAAAACGGGACACAAGAAAGAAGCATTGTGTTCTTGGTTTTTTTTTTTAATGCACAGGGTAGCTTTTTACTCTTTGAAGCGAGAACTGGGCGTGAGTGTAAAGGAAAAAGGGCATATATGGCTAAATTGCAAGAGATTATCAAATATGTTCCGTATGTCATAGTGAGAGTGAGACTATAATTAAACAGAACATGATGCTTTGAAGTGCACGAGGCTCCCACCTTCTCCCCGAAGGGGTAACAGATATAGCTGGAGCACTGTGTTTTGCTGGTGAGGATGAAAGAACGGGGGAACAAGGACTGAAATAACAGAAATTAGGTTTGAAGATTAATAAGGAAGGCCTAAGAGAAACGTGATAATACACAAAAAAATGTGGTAGGTGATTTAACGAGACATGGAGTTTTATAAGAACATTTAAAGCGGAGGTGTGTAATAATTCTAGGCTAGGTGGTGTAACATACCTCCCGATATAAAATATACAGGGTGAAACAAGGAGACGGCAGGCTCTTTAAATCGACCGGGAAATTCGGTTTCTTAACCTATCGCGCTACGACTTTGTGCAGCGTTGCCCACAGATGGTGCATTTTTTGTTGTAAAATTTGCAAAGAACGAACTTACCTGAGGAAAACGTAAAGAAATAAAAAGGCTTAGCTCCTATGGAAACGCAGCGACGCCACCGGTCTTCAAACAACACGGCGCCGTTTCGCACGGGAGACAAGAGATGGCGCAACGAACGCCGCCAACGACCGAGCATACGGCGCCGAGAGCCGGCACTTTAGCAGACGATCCTTTCGACTCAAAAGCGGCTCGCGTTCCGCAGGCGGCGACAGTCGCAGAAACAAAAACAGGCGCGTTAACAAGAAGGAACTGCAGTTTCTTGTCTGCTAAATGCGCCGGCTCTCGGCGTCGTCTGCTCGTTCGTTGGCGGCAGTTGGCGTCGCGACCGCTTGCGCCATCTCTTGTCTCCCGTGCGAAACGGCGCCGTGTTGTTTGCAGACCGGTGGCGTCGCTGCGTTTCCATAAGAGCTAAGCCTTTTTGTTTCTTTACTTTTTCCTCAAATAAATCCGCTTTTTGCGAATTTTACAAAAAAAATAGCACCATCTGTGGGCAACGCTCCACAAAGTCGTAGCGCGATGGGTTAAGAAACCGAATTTTCCGGTCGATTTAAAGAGCCTGCCGTCTCCTTGTTTAACCCTGTATATCCAATACCATACATTCAATCACGTTCCTATGATAGAAGTCTTAGCCTACTTTAAGTGCTCTGGTCGTCTGCACACTGCCTCGCAATAAAAAATACAAGGCTGGAGATGACATTGCTGCGCTACGCGGCGGTCCACTGAGGTTCAACGTGTTCGTCGTGCAAATAAGATGCCCAAAAAGAAAAGAAAAATAGTGTTTGGCTAGGGTCACAGCAGTAGGGTGGGCTTGTTCTGCTACTACCGATGGCTGAAGTAAGGGAACGAGGTTTGTGTTAATTCAATCAGCGGGCTATGTCCCTCATAGAAAGAGCTTCAAAACGCTATCGCATTTCGACAAAGTCTGCAACGAAGCAACGCAAAAACTCAACCTCGTTCCTTTCTTTTTTTCTTTTGAAGCAGCCTTCTTACGGACGTTTCCAATTCCTAATTAAATAATATTCATTACGACTGGACAATTCAAACTTCGAAGACGTCGACTTGAGAAAATTACGTCGCAGGCATTTAATTAGCCTCAGAAATTAATTTATATTCGATCGGATCACGCCAAATAATATAAAAAAATACCCGTAAAAATGACTCCCCATACAAAAAGTCGAGTCAAAACTAGCAAATAGTCAATATTAATTAAAAAAGAAAACAGAACATTTTTTTTTAAAAAACGAGAGAAAGCGGGGTACGGAGGAATTCCAACTGATTAAAGCGCGAAATGAATAAAACGAAACGTCCCTCACTAAAACCAGGTCCAGGCAATTAAATGTATGTAAAACCTATTATCGTTGTTGTTGTTGTTTTTTCAAAGGAGGCTGGCAAATGGGGCATGTGTAACTAGGGCAGACGCATTTTCTTTGAACAGAGGAACCCATTTTCACGGCTGTTCACAAAGCCAAAAAAACCAAAACATGCCCTGTATTCTTTTTTTTTTTGGCAGCATGCACATGTTGTTAATCATTTTCAGCACATGAACTGTCATACTCTGTGTCCCAGTCGCACGTCGTTCTTTGAACTAGACACGTGACAGTAACCTTGACATTTCCTTTCTTCGTCATTCGTTCTTTGGTATTCTTATCTGCTAACGCCGTAATCAGCGGATGACTTATAAGTTGCCTTGGCACTCGCTCCGCCCTGTGTTTCTTAGACTGTCAGTAAGTACTATAGACAAACTCAACTGTCTCACGTCACGACACTGCGGTGGCACTGCCATCGCTACTGCGCATGCGCAGTGCCCACACATTGTGTGGGCACACGCGGGCTTGTTTGCAAGCACTGTGTTGGTCCATAGGCTGCCTCTATAAATAACATCGATCTGTTTTCTGCTTGATCTGTGGAAAGATGGATGAACCAATACCTTTATTCTTTTTTAATTACTGTTCGAAATGCGCAATTTGAGAGAAATACTCAAAATAAGCGCGTAAGCCCTTGTTACGGCAAAGTACGTAGAGAACCGACGACTGCAACAAGACGGCTAGTTCGGATGAACTCCTAGAGAAAAGGTCGCAGCACTTAATAAGTCTAGGTTCGTAAATGTTTGTCGTATATGCTAATAGCTTCTGAGTGACTGCGGTTAGTAACAGGCGTGAGTCATTTTGATGAGGCAGTTAAACGTCGGGAATACACACGCAATCAACTAGAACCTTGAAATTCTCACCGATTACATGGATTCCCAGAAGACCTCTTGGGACTGCATAATCTGTTATTGCGTTACAAGTTGTCTCTCTTGAGATAACAAAAGTAGAAAAAGCGCCTTGGACACTGTTATGCATGGCACGCGCTCACTTCGGGGACAAGCCGCTTGCTTCAGGTGGCTTCAGATCTCTTTGTTCGATGCGCTATTAAGCTTTCTGGGGAGATCAGTCAGTAATACTAACTGCCGCTAAAAAACCAAGTCGCCACCTATCTCAACGTCTAGGTGGATCTGGCTACTGGCCAATTCAAAACCTATACAAATATTGGAATTGCTCGTGCGCTTAGCATCTCATCTCCTACTCCTTATATTACACGCACATTGCAAGCGTCTGAGCGCATCACCTCCCTAAATCAGATACACAAACGGAGACCCAAATACACACAAAAAAAAACGTACGCTAGACCAGTCAGTTGCTCCATCCATCGCTCTTCCGCCTTTTAAATCCGCCTTTTTTAAAACACAACTTTTCTTAATTATCTCCTCAGCAATAAATAATTTACAAGAATATTGTATTTTGTCACTAATGTCATTCCTAAAAAATGATTTTCAATAATCCACGGGATGAATCCCTTAGTAAAGCGATACCATTCACGCTTTAGTTATTGGCGGCAGTTGATTTAACTACCTGCACCCCTGCGCTTCATAGACCCATGTTCAGCTATCTCCGCGTAGCTACGCTATCCCGAGAAGCAGAAGACATGAAGAGTTCTCGTTCACAATTTCGATTGGTATTCAAAGTGCTCGAGCGCCCAACCTCTAAAAAGAATTTGTTCTTGAACGGTTCTTCAACGCAAACAATATCTCTTTAAGTTCGTGAAGAACGTTTTCACCTCAAACACTATCGCCCCCTGGCACACTAGAAAGGCCACTAGGTGAAGAACCTTTTCACATGAAAGAATAAGCTTAAAAAGAGCATTAGAGGTATTTTTTCTTATGGGTAACCTTTTTTGGGATGCTTAAAATAACTTTCAAGGTTGCAACAATATTGTCACGAATGACAATTGACGAGGCGATGATAACTGAAAAAACTAAACCTTTAGTAAGGCAAACTTATGCCCCCCCCCCCCAAAAAAAAATTAAAGTGAAGATAACAGTACAGCGTCGTGGGCGTCGATGGCAGCGTAACAGCAGGATCGTACGCAAGGGCGAGACTGACTCCGCATCGGCACGCGGAGGCCCTTATGTACGCGCGTGGAATTCTGGAACAATCGGCGTAGAAGGTTCGGCGCGGAGAACATTCGGACCTCGAACAAGCAACAGGATTCTCGAATTTACCAGAACACGAAACTGCATGAATAAATAAAAGACGCGTCGCTCCCAGGAATCGAACCCTTACTCGTCGCGTCGGAGGCAAACACGATAACCGTCAAGCCACAGCCGCGCTGCCCACTTCGCCAGCTTCGCGCGCGGCATTACTCCCCTTTAAAAAGTGCATCGCCCCGATGCACCACAAAATAAACAAAGCTAATAAGAAGAAAGGCAAACTAAAGAGTCATTTAGAACATACAAAGTCCATAGTCCTATAGAGCGTAGTACGGCTTCAGGCGCACGACGTGGACGACTTCAGGTAGTGGTGGGCGGCGTGACGATTTTCTTGTTCCGTCGGGCATCACCTCTATGTTCAGCTCGCCGAGGCGAAGAAGTGCCTTGTATGGTTCAAAGTACCGTTTCAGCAGTTTCTCACTGGGGCCGCGGCGACGGATGGGCGTCCATACCCACACCCAGTCTCTGGGCTGGAAGTTGACGTCCCTGCGACGAAGGTTGTAGCGGCCTCCGTCGACACGTTGCTGGTCTTGAATCAGAAGTCGGGCGAGCTGGCTG
Organism: Ixodes ricinus; assembly: GCA_037355805.1. Classification (NCBI taxonomy): domain Eukaryota; kingdom Metazoa; phylum Arthropoda; class Arachnida; order Ixodida; family Ixodidae; genus Ixodes; species Ixodes ricinus. The sequence continues at coordinate 45,421 of JAZHYW010043451.1, forward strand.
ACTTCATCGGCCCGTTGTGCAACCACCTGGGCGTCGTCGCTCTCATTGTCAATGGCTCATGGGGCAGCATGGCGTCCATCATGGTCGTTACCTTCCCACCATGTACCAGCTGCACAGGTGAGGAATCCAGTGGTCTCTTGAACCGCCGTTTTGTAGGCGAACGTGACGTAGGGCAACACCTCGTCCCACGTCTTGTGCTCTACGTCGACATATAAGAGATCATGTCGGCGATTGTCTTATCGAGTCGCTCCGTCAGCCCGTTGGTATGCGGGTGGTATGCAGTGGTACGACGATGGCTGGTGTGACTGAGCCGGAGGATTTCTTGGGTGATCTGTGCCACGAACGATGATCCGCGATCTGTAATCAGAACTATGCTCAACGGGCATAGAAAGCTATACCCCGCACCTCCATCAGAATGTCACGAATGACAATTGATGAGGCGGTGATAACCGAAAAAACTAAACGTTTAGTGGGGCGAACTTGTGCCCAAAACAAAAACAAAGGAAGCTGAAGATAACAGTACAGCGTCGCGGGCGTCGATGGCGGAGCAACAGCAGGATCGTACGATGGGGCGAGAGTGACTCCGCATCGGCACGCGGAGGCCCTTATGTACGCGCGTGAAATTCTGGAACAATCGGCGTAGAAGGTTGTGCGCGGAAAACATTCGGACCTCGAACAAGCAACAGGATTCTCGAATTTACCAGAACACGAAATTGCAAGAATAAATAAAAGACACGTCGCTCCCAGGAATCGAACCCGTACTCTTCGCGTACGAGGCAAACACGATAACCGTTAGGCCACGGCCGCGCTGCCTACTTTCCCAGCTGCGGCGCGGCAATATAGACAAGCCGAAGAAGCCCGAAACGTTCTCTTTAAACCAGTTTTATTTATTTATTTTTAGAGTGCATGCTCTTATATAGTTTTGGCTGCATAGCCTCAGAAAGTGGTAATATTTACTAGCCCGGCTTTCTTGGCTAGTAGCAAATGTATTTACAGCTCGTAGAGTATTTCATGTGAAATAGGTGGTGAAAAGGTAGTAACGGTTATATGGAGGCAGAAACTGCTGCAGGTACAATCTCTCTCTTGCCCCCCCCCCCTTCCCCCGACCCTCTCCTGTTTATACGGGGGCGAGCTCTTAACGCTTTCATGTTCGCGCAGGAATAGCCTCGCTAGAGAAGAGCATGAAGCGCGGAGCAGAGTCGCCGCCTGCATGGTTCAGCGACTGCATTCTCAGCGGGGTCATTCAAAAGTGTATGTTCGGCAGCATCAACACGTGCTATGAATGCTCTTGCTCCTGTCTTTTGTGTACCGCCAAGCGCATAAGAAAATACCGCTGCGGAAGACGAGGGTCTGCAACAAAAGATGCCTCACACTGAAGTAGTTTGTCAGAAGCTGGCAAGAGAATGTGAAAAGCAGCGGTAAGAACGTCTAGCTGCTGATCGGACATGACAGGCACGGTGAGGTGATAGAGGAAGAGTCAAGAAATAGGCGGCAGGAGACAAAACCACGTAACGTCGGGCGAAGCAAGGAGAGGATGGAGGAAGAAGGAACGCGGCTCCGGAACAAGAGCAGCGGGCCCAACAGCGATAGAACGCCCGTCACCCCTGCACAACGGTCGACCGCCGGTTCAAGCGCCGGTTCAGGAAGAATCCGTTTGATGGGATGTGTATTGTGTGCGATAGAGCGTGGTGCAGGGAGAACGTGAGCAGAGGCCTTCTGAATGCTATGCGTTTAGAATGCCTTTGCGAAATGCCAGAGACAGCCAACTTTCATTCGAGCCCCTTCTCTCAAAAGTGTTATTCATTGAGAGTTAAATAATAAACTCTGAGCGTATGTCTTGTTTCTCGTGTTTTCTTTTTTTTTCGAAGGATAATAATGATTTTAGGTGTCGCACAGAGCTCGGCGTCTGAAGAGCTCAAAAATAGGTGCAGTACCACAACCACGCCATGTCGGCCGCAGCGTCAAAATGCAAGCAGGCTGAACCGGAAAATAAAGCTTACTACGTTATACTGAACATGACCTTTGCGTTATGATGTCTAGCTTGCTCCCACAATGCACTCGCCTTTCTTATTTTTTCTTTTTTTTTCTAAGCTAAAGCTTTGTTGTTGTTTCCTTGTGGCTTCCGCAGGTATCCGGTTAAGAAATCATATTTTGGATTTTCGCTGAGCTCCCTAACTCCCTGATGGCTGCGATAAACCTTTTGGAGTACTCTGTGGGAATCAAAATCATCAGACTATTTTCAGAGCGATACTCATTGACGGCATAGAGAAGACATTTATGGGTAGTTCTATTCCTACTCAGCCCACGAGATCCCTGAGAGTATAAACTATCATGAGCCATTCACCAGGCAACAAAAGTGTCGTGATAAGCGACATAAAAACATAATTAATTTGTATGCAACTTCTGTCTTTTACTTGAGTTTAATTTTAAATTTTTCTTATATTTGTTTTAGAAATGGTCCAAATCGGATGTAGACGGACGCAGTTCTAGGTCGCCTTGAATGACTCTATTGCGTTGTCACTGTAATCGCACCGAATTAATATAAACTGAAAAATTGTGTTCTGTCGAGCTATAAAACATTTCGGGAATTTTTTGGTCCGACGTGCAGGCAAATTCGTAGTTAATAATTTAGAACATTGCTTAATAATGAGATCTTGCCTTAAGCAAAAAGGACGATTTATTTTTTTTTATTTTCACTTGAGTATTTTTCTTACTTTCTTTTCCCTGTTTGAACATGTTCTCTAGAGGAAGACCACTCCGACCCTCTTCCGGTATTTTGAGTAACTTTATTAACATTGGCAAGGATCTTAAACTCACGCACTCTGCATCCTTTAGAGACGGAGGAGAAGAATCGAAGGCAGCGTTGTTGACGTCCTCGAAACTGGTCATCGTCTTCAGGGCGTCGCTGAAAGGATTACCAGACATACCAGGACTGGATCGCCTTCGTCGGCATAAAGAAACCCAAGTCCATTTCTTATTTCGTTGCGCAAGGGGAGTCGGGACAATCGGGTTTTCAGCGCTCGTCGTCTACTCGTATTCGTAACGGGTTTTGAGCCGCCCGGTTCACCGATACTTTCGATTGAGGTGATCGGTCAAATTACAGAGGCGTTTCTCGCCTCCCGCCTAGCGCGTGCCAGGCACAAGGCGTCGTCGAAGTTTTGCGGTGTTCGTGGACGCATAGTAGGAACTCGATACGTGAGCAAAATAAAGGCATCAAAATCGAGTTGGCACGAAGCTAAAGTGAGGCGCCAGAAAGCGATGTTATGCCATTGGAGCTTAAATGAGTTCGGTGACCATGAAGCGGACAAAAAGACTGCGGCCTTCATACGTGCTGAAATGTGTGCTGTCATCAAGTTTGGTTTATTTTTTTCCGGTATAATAGTTATACACGTTACATCAGAATGTAGACACGTCTAGATGCAAAAATACGAGTGTACGCCCCTTGAGGCTATGCAATGCTCAAAATGGCCTAGTTACTTTCCTTTAAAACCTTACGAGACCATTCAACACAAAGGCAAGCACTCCAGACAAGCCTGCCATAACTGTGGTACGTTTATTTAGCCTTGTAAATTAAAACGGATAAATGTATGCCTAATATATGTCAGCACTGGCCGGTGTTGCAATAATAAATATCTGTGAGCAAACGCGTAGCCAGGGGTAAGGGGGGGGAAGTTCAGGTGTCAGAGCACCTCCCGAAATTTTATTTTATTATATATATTTTTATTGTATGTGTGATTACCACCACCTTGAAACACCCCGCGAAAATATTTTCTGGCTACGCCACTGTCTGTGAGTGCCAGATATATGCGTCTCTAAAATTTCCTAAACAACCTTATTTTTGCAACCAGTTGATATTAGAGTTTTTCATGTGAGTTAGTATGTTTCAGTTTAACTCAGCGTTTGTTTAGTGAAGCAAAATATTGTGTACAACGCTTTAAATAAAAATAATTTAAAGTTAAAAATTTAAGTGTATAAAACGCTAAATGTAAAGAGATATCGAGTAGTGAATGATACCTGAAGCTATGCACGTAAACAAAAGTATTTATAGAAAAACATTATGAGATACATAATTAACCTAAACATGCAAAAACAGTTACACTAAAAAAATGATAAAATTAGTTACAAAAGTTAATATAAATAACAAAAATCCCCCAACTTCTTCTTATGATCGAAGACAAGCAAAGCCTCCCTTCTATTTACAAAAAAGGGGAAAAACACAACAAACGTCGACAAAGAGTTTATAGCTAGCCCGTGTTCCATGAGCTTCAATAAAATAACTAGCCCTCAGAAGCTTTATCGGTTCCCCTGAAAATATATCTCTATAGATAATGCGCGTGTGTTATTCTATAAGTTTTTTTTTATTTTAAGTGTGAAACATTTGGGTTAAAACGAATAAAGACTGTCAAGTGCCATTTGTTCAGGCACTGGACAGTTTTCAGTTCCTTCTGCCAACCACCTTATCCATAGCTCGTTCATAATGACGTTCTTAATATACATTTTCCAAGGGATGGCCTAATACGAAGCTCATTGTGAATTAAGTTTCTTAAGTGCCTACTTTATGAAACAATGTTTCGAGCATTTCTTTTTTACTTTTATAGCTGACTTAACAGCAGTGAACAATTTACTTATTAACTGCACTTAATAATTGTGAACAACGTAAAGACTCAATTATTCTTTATATCACAGCTCTGAAGTCTTTACAGAACACTAATGCAAAGTTTTTCACCTATGCCAATATTATAATTGTAATTTTATACGTTATTCTTACATCTTTAATTGTGGAACGTTGGTTTAACTTTAGAGATCTCCAAAATGTATCTTTGTGTTGAAGAGAACTGGACATCACTACGAAGCGTTTTATGTTTGGCGTCTCCTTTTGACTTTATATCACATTTATTTTATCTGTTATTCATAAAGATTGAAACAAACTAGATTCATTTACCTGCACCACTAACCTCAACTGTGGATTTTGTTTTCATTCATTCAAGTGGTAAGCCATGTCTTCCCTTTGCTTAACTCTCGTGGTATGTCCCCTAAATTTCGCTTTCTCATCGCTTCCTCTCTAATCTAACGCCCCTGACAATAAGGCAGAAATAAATTTAAAAAAAGTAAATAAATACAATTTATTCCAAATATGTAAACACATTTGTTCCACCGATTTGCGACTACAAGCTGCCGGAGTCGCTGGCAGCTTACGTAATGCGGGGCGTGAGAAGAGCACCTTAATTATTATCGTTCCCCGACAAATTAAACTGCGGCATCAGTCGATAAAAACATCGAAAGACAGGTCGCAAATCAAGAATAATTATCACAATGGGCCTCGCCCCGAGTTTCTTAGCCGGTCAGCAACCGTAAAAATAAAAAAATAAAAAAAAAATCTCCAACTTCTACTTATGATCGGAGCACGAGTAAAACCTCCCTTCGGTTTTTCTACAAAAGACCACGACAGACGTCGACACAAGCGCGCCGTCTCTTTTGAAAGATTAGAGCCCACCCCTGATACATGGCTTCCCACGTGACCACCTTCCCGTCGCACACGTGGCCCGTGCAATTAAAGCCGCGCCGAGGGTCCTTCGGTGGCCGGCGGCGGGACCGTCCTTGGAGCGAGGCCCAGAGGCCGGCCACCTGCTCCGGCCGACAACGAGAGACATCTGGTCGCCACGCCTCCGTTTCCAGAAACGGAAGCTCGGGCGGGACGCCGCTTCATTACCGCGCGACGACTACACTCCGTCTCGTCCGGACGCGGACCGCGATGAACGGCACCAGGAATCCTCCTGGCCAATCCAGAGAAACGGCAACTGTACCGCGTGAACCCGAGCTTTGAGTATAGCTGCATTCCGCGAGAATGTCGTGGCCGGTCGCTCTGCGGCTCTGAATTGGCTAGCTCGAATGGCTCGTATACGTTCGCCATGGTTCGCGTTGGGAGCAGAGGTGGCAGCAATGAAATTACTGTAATTGAATTACAGTAATTAAATTACCTTTGAGAGTAATTCGTAATGTATCTCATTACTTTTTGATGCAGGTAATTTAGTAATGTAATGAATTACCCCAGTTGCGGTAATTGTAATTAAAATCGTAATTACTTTTTGGATATTTCAAACATGTTTTTCTTATTTGCCTGGAAATGAACAAAAAGAAAGCAGTTTTTGCATTTGCCAAAAAATATAAGCTTTTTTTTTAAATAACGAAAAAGAAACTACAATTGCGGTTTTCGTTTGTGGCCGCTGGCTCGTGTGACGGTCGGACTGGGTGCCCTTATGTGCGCGTTGCTCGAAGGCACTCTACGTCGGACTAGAGGGTCGTGCCACCTAAATACTATTGGGTTTGTGTTGTTGTGACCAGAAGGCTTGTCTAAACAATGCGTTTGTCTCCCTTAAAGATTATCTTGCCCCGAAGTTCACACAGAGACGACACAGCCCACAGGAATAATCAATAGCAATGCAATCCGAACCCAGACGCATCCGGGATTCACAACGTGCGGACTAGGTATTTCGGAAAAACGTGAACCCACGACACACAGACAGACCCGAGGTCAGTCGGTTCGGTTTGGGAGGGCATGTTGGTTCACCTTATCTGTCTTTGGTTTTGTCCACTGGCTTCGTGTGGGGTAGACGGTCGTTACTTTGCAATTGCAAAGCAGAGTGCGTTTTTTTTTTGTTTTTGCTTAGCTCCTCCTTTAAAATATATAAAATAGTAATTTGAAAGTAATTTCATTACTTTATGCGGTCATTTGTAATTGTAATTCATTACTTTCGTGTAATTGTAATTTGTAATGTAATTTAATTACGTTCCAGCCTGTTTAAAAAGTAACTTCTAGCCGTTGGTAGGCACTGAAAATAAATAAATAAATAAATAAATAAACAATAACTGAGTAATTTGGCCACCTCTAGTTGGGAGGAATCGAAGTATTGGATACTTGGCCACGGTTCGATGTACCGCTGTTCTCCGCCTTCTAGAGGCGACTAAGCGCCGAAGGGATGAGAACGCATAAAGAAGCCCTGCAAAAACTTTTTTTAATGTTGTTGTTTTTTTTTTTTTAGTTTGCATCGAATCTGAGCTTACTGAACGTAGTAACTTAGTGAAACTTTTATCTTCTTGAATTTCGCTTTATTTTAAAAGATATTAGACAAATAAAATTACAAACGCAAGCACAAAATAACCTCCTTTATGACGTCCCTAGTCCTGGCTTAGGTGGCCGTGAACTAGAAGAGGAGTAGTGAGCTCAGCAAGCGCTTACGGCTGCCGCACTCTGCGTCGACGGCTCGAGATGGCGCCACTAAAGCAAGGGCTAGATAGACTCGATGAAGCGGGTGACCAGGACGGCTCGCATTGCATTTGCTGCGCGACTACAACACTCTTTCTTGAAGCTTTTGGCTCGAAATGTTTGCCAGTTTAGGTCCGAACCTCCGAACCCCACAAAAGAAATACGCGACACACGAGTGACGCCATTCGTCTGGCTGCGTTCGCTTTGCGCGTGGTACGAAGCACAAATGCGCGACGCGCAAGGCGAACGCCACAAGAACAATTTCCTGGCCGACGTCTTGATGCCCGAGTGTTTTTGCACTTAGAGCGAGTATTTTAAGGCAGGTGGGCCTACCAGGAGTCTGTCACTAGAAACAGGGTGAAGCTGTCGCAGCTAACGATGCGTCCTCCTTCAGCCATGCGGCCACAAAGATGCATAGTGTGTACAACTGTGCATCACGAGGCATGCTGTCTCGTGAAAAAATCCCGCTGAGGCTCGGAACTCGGTGACAGCCCCAGTACTCGGAGGGAACACACAGCGTGGAGTATTCTTCGGGCAGACATCAAATGCCCCGGTATCGGCTGCAGCCGGTGTGGTGCTGCTGCAGGCAGTTGAAGAGGCGGTGCTGGGCCTTCTTTTAGCGTCAACTGAGGAAGCATCACGGTTCTTTCGCCTTCTCGAGGGCCTTGGCTGCGACGATTTTTTACACTTAGCTCTGAGCATTCGAAAGCAGTGCCGGCACAGCGCCCGGAAACAGCTCCGGCTTTCCAAGGGGACTGCGCACCTCTTCTCCGTTTATAATGTGAACGAAGTCGCGTGTTACAAACGATGGCTCAAAATAAAGCTCACACATCGTACATACTTCGTCCAGGAGCTTATCCTTGCGATGCAAGTTCTGTCCCCAAACTTTTTTTGTTCTTCCTTTTGAGAACAGCGACGGCTGCTGACCTTTCTGCCACTGATTGCCTGACTGGCACCCCGGAGCGAAGCAGTGGCGTTTTTGTCGTCAATACGGCCCCTAATTCGGCATGACCCCTCATTCGTCATAAACAACAGCAAACACGGGGTAAAGATTAGGTCAAAACGGGAGCCACATTTGTGCTAGCCGAAAGTTTTCTAAACGCTCGGAACCGGTCGGATTCTCCAGCCCATACGACTGCAGCGCCGCCGCATACATCAGGGACCTTTTCACGCTCGCCGTTTCACAGCAATGCGTGGCGCCTGATTCTATTACCCCTGTCTACTCTGCGCCGCCTTTTCCACCGCTTGGTGCCGGATATGTCGAAGGGTCATTTCTTGTTTCCGTACTATCTAAACTGCATTCGCTTCTTTTCTCATCTAACATTCTGAACAAAAGCTACATTCATAACTAATTGAAACTGTCCGCGCCACTAATATTGTGTATTTCAATAAAAAAAACGCTTTTAGCGGCTTTGATTAGTCGTAAGGAAGAAGCTGACCAGGACCGACAACGTCACGATTTCGTCACATGCCGCGCACGTTCGGAACCACGGGCCACCCACGTAGGAGAAGATTATTTCCGCATCGTCCGGTTAAAATATGACGCACTGATATTTAGTTACTCTCTCTGCGCCCGCTGGGTTGCTTGAACCACAAGAAATGTGGAAATCTCAAAAAAGGTTGACACATAAAAAGCCGGAGAAATTCGTTTAGATTAGGGAATCTGGATGGCGTTTTAAGTGTTCTGTTTCGTTGCCTGAGAAACAACTTATATAACGGAACAAAAGGCGATGGTCTCAACCACTGCTGTGAGTTTAATATACACACACCGTACCATCAACTTTCTTTGGTCTACCGTCTCTGTAGCGTCAGGCGTAGCACGATACCCCACTACATAAAAATGTATCGGTTACAGCATACGACGGGGGCCTGAGCAGCAGGTTGTCTTCTGCTTATCGACAATTCTTTACTGACATATCGAAAGAAATCAGAAGGGCTATGGTCTTACAATTATTGATATTTTTTTCTTACAAAGAGATTTCTGTAATTGTTTATACGACTGCGATATAGTAGATTGCAAATCGAATCTGCATGGGAAACGCATGTCCGGTGGCGGCGCCAACTACTCGAATAGCTCAGAAGCCGATAACTAGAAAGGAAAACTACGGATAACGCGTCTGCGTACTTACACTGTTGCCCATTGTGCTGCAGTTATAAACGTGTGTGGTAAGGAAGTGGTAAGCAAGATCAAAAAAGGAACTGCGCCGTCGGTGAAGTTCCTTGTTTTCAGAAAAAAATAGGTGTAGTAGTCGACCACAGTGAGAAACTCATGTCCGTCATGATGAAAAAGGTCGACTCCTAAACTTTCCAAGCGAGAGTCGGTACGTCATTGCTAAGCATTGGCAGCTTCACGTTTCTTTGTTCGTATTTTTGACATTGTGTGCACGAGCGTGCTTGTGATGTGATGTCACTCGTAATGTTTGGCCAACAGATGACTTCCCTTGCTCTGTTTTTTTTCTCCCACTGTGCGCCGTGTGCAAAAGCTTCAGAACTTCATTTCTTTTTTGCTTTGAGGGCGATTATCTTATTGCTTCGCAATACCAGACCGTCTTCTATGTGAGTTTCATCGCGATAGTTCGAGTATACTTTTAGCTAATCCGGTACGTCATCCTTCGAGTCGGGCCATGATGTGTTGGCGTGGTCGCGAAGTTGCTGCATCACCGGGTCCTTTTCTGTTGCGTCTAGAATGCTTTTCAGCTTGGCGTCTGAAATAGAAAGGTTCTTCAATGCATTCACGTAAAAGTGCTCTTATTCGTCTTTCAAGACTAAGAATTGTTTCCTGCCTTGAACTTCACGGTTTTTGGGTATCTTTTGAGCACGAGACGCATTCTTTGCAGTCTGAGGGGGCACTCGGAAATGGAGCTTTTTGGATAGAAACTCAAGGGTCTGTGAACGGATTTAACAGTGACTTCGGGCTGTCCTCCAATGTAGTCATGAAACTTCGTGCAGCCGCAAACTATAGCTAAAGTTTTGTTTTCAATTTGTGCGTAGTTGCGTTGTGAATCCGTGAGGGATCTTGAAGAGTAGGCAACCGGGTGTCCTTCTTGAAGAAGGACAGCTCCAACGCCATGTTGGCTAGCATCGACAAAGTAACGGGCTTGCCTGGTTTGAAGTTCTCCAAGACTGGAGCTTCCATCAGCGCCGGTTATAGGACTTCGAAAATGTTCTGGTGTCGGTCCGTCCACTCTCACGCCACTTCTTTACGCAGCAGTTCTCTTAGCGGGGCAACAATCGAAGACATATTTGGTATGAAACGAGACACGAAGTTCACCACGACGTGGAATATTTGCAGGGGCTTGCAGTTAGGACAGGAATCGCTAGAATGCTCTGCACGCGCTGGGCGTCAACTTGAAGACCTTCAGTGGTTATGACGTGTCCAAGGTACCAAACTTCTTTCTGAAGAAAATTGGATTTTTTTTACAGCTTCTGCAGGTTTGCGTCATGCTTTTGCTTTGTTGTACCCCAGACCAAAATGTAATCCATGACAACAGATACTCCTGTTAGGTCTTCTATAACAATGTGCACCGCCTGCTGCAAAATTTCCGGAGCTGATGAAATGCCAAATGACATCCTCAAGAACCTGTACAGTCCAAATGGTGTGCTCACATATGGTGCACAAGTGGGAGCTCTCGTGGTCTAAAGCAATCTGCCAGAACCCAGAGGAGGCGTCAAGAGTGGAAAAGTAATTTGCGCCGCGCAGGCCCGGAAAATTCACGACATCTGCCAATACTGGCATCGGGTAATCGTTCGAGCAATAAGGCTCTGTTTAAGTCCGACTGGTCGAAACAGATGCGGATCTGTTTTTGCGTTTTGTGATAACGACCATGTTACTGCTCCAATCTGTGGAGGTGCTGTGACTTTGGTTATTACTTTATTCTGCTTCATGCGGTCGAGTTTCTTTTGGACCTTATCTCTCAAAGCAATGAGCACCTTCCTCGGGGGTTTAACGATACCTTGCGCTCCATGTTTCAGCTTCATCCTGTACGAGATGTTTTTTTTAGCTCTGCCGAGTTTCTGGAACACATAATTAAAGGGCTTAGCTGTTTCGTACAGGTCGCTCCTCGTAATCGTTGCCATTCGCTTCATTAACCCGAGCTCTTCTGCGACCGATCCGCTAAGTTTAAGAGGTATGTTTTGATCCATCACAAAGAGCTGCGCTGTACTTGTGTGGGCTCCACATCGGAGCGTTAGCGGAACGCGCTCTCTTGGATATTTCATATGACCAAAAATCCCATTCAGAGTCACGTTGCATTTCCGCGTTGGCTTATCTGTCAGTCGCCGGAGTGTCTGTTTTGGACATGGCGCAGAAATCAGCTCCGGTATCAAGCTTACAGTCGAGCGGCTCGTCTTCAACGTTAACCTGTGCTGACCAAAGGTTTCTGTTGGAGACACTTGCAATTCGCGAAGTCTGCACGGAAATATTCTTCGCTATCGCTTTTGGTCGGGCTGTTTCCTGGGTGATTTATTTTCAGGCTTTCCTGACCGCTAGTTTTGCGAAATGGTTGTAGCCGCTGCAGTTCTGGCAGCGTTTTCCTATTGCTGAGCATTTTTGGTCTCGGTGCGCGGAAAATCCACACTTCGGACAAGATTCTTCAATACGATTAACAACTGCTGCATGCTTTTGTTCCGCGAAACTTTGTATCTTTTCGAACTGTTCCTGACCTTGTTCTCGGGCTCGACATATTTCGACAGCCTTTGCGCATGGCGGGTTTTTCTAAATCAGCTTTTGTTGCAGTTTTTTGTCTTTTATCCCAAGGATGATTCGGCTTCGAAGCATACGCTCTTCTAACACGCTAAACTCACAGCGACTTGCTAACAAACGCAACTCAGTTAGCCACTCGTTAAAGGTTTCTCCTTCTCGCTGATCTCAGGTGCCAAAACGAAACTCATCATATGACAGATTCGTGGCAGGTCGGTAGACGCTCCCGAACTTTTCCATGAGCACGTTAACGTTGTCTCGTTCCTCTTCCGCTTCAGAAATGAACGTCGCTTATGCTTTCCGTGCCTCTTCACCTATCGTCATAAGGAAGGTGAATGCTTGTACTTCCTTGGGTTTCATTGTGAGCGTCGTTGCAGTTGAGAAAAACTTAAACTCATTTTTCCAGATGCGCCAGGACTGCCACAGGTCACCCGCTGTATCCAGTAGTTTTGGTGGTGGGAGCAGACAACGACGCCATGCTGCCTCCTTGTTCTGTTCACCTCGCTTCTGACACAATGTAGTCTGGTCAGATGTCAGGCAATGAACTACTTTATTGTTCGCCGAGCATCGGCTTATATACTATGTGCGCTAGGAGATACAGCGCCGAATGTCGGGATTATGACTGGCCCACGACAACAGCAGAGGACACAGTGATCTCTGCCTGCACTAAAATATTTGCCACTCAAGGACTGCCCGTTCGGATGTGCAGCGACAACAGGCCGCCGTTCAGCAGCAAGGCATTTAAGGACGTTTCGGCGAGCCTGCAGATCCAACAGTTATTTTCAAGTCCTTACCCTCCTCGTTCCAATGAAATGGCTGAACGCGCAGTCCAAGAAACAAAGAAGCTTTTAATCAAGTGCTCTCGAGACAAAGTAAGCTTCTGTTTAGCACTGCTAGAATGGCGCAACACGCCTAAAGATGCCCACCTGAAGTCGCCGGTACAGCGGTTAATGGGGCGCCAGACAAGAACCCTGTTGCCCGTTACAACAAGTCATAATGAAACCCAAAACCGTACCAACAGTGGTAGTGACCAGTCGTCTGAAGGAAATTCGAAACAAGCAAAAGGCTTCGTACGACCGAACAGCGCGCCAATTTCCCGATTTGCGACCAGGTTTCCCCGCAACCGTTTATGAAAGTTTTCAGGAGAACCTAGGCTCCCGCGGTCATCGAAGGGCCAACAGATGCACCCAGGTTTTCCGTGGTCACCACTGAAGATGATCAGAGCAAAATGACGAACCAGGGAGCATTTACGACTTCCGCCGACTACTACTACAGTGATGTCTCGTTAATATGGACGCCTCCTTCCCCCAAAATATCGTCCATAATGTGAGTTGTTTATATTAACCAGACAAAAAATGCATGTATTCTCTTAGTTTGTCCCCGAAAAATGGTGTCCCTATAGCGGGGTATCCATATTAATGGGGTCCATATTAACGAGACATGACTGTACAGTCAAAAAAGTGAAAGCCGTTTACAACTCCCTGTAACGCCGAATTAGAGCGCAGCTCTTGAGGAGGAGGAGGGAAGGGTACGGAGGGGGGGGGGGCAAGTGGCCTCGGGGGGGGGGGGGAGGGGGTAACGTGACGTCACTGATGACGTCATCAATGATGATGACGATGACGATGCGGATGCCGATGACGTCATCGAGTGACGTCACTGATGACGTCATCAGGGATGATGACGATGACGATGCGGATGCCGATGACATCATCAGTGACGTCACTGATGACATCATCGGCATCCGCATCGTCATCGTCATCACGTGATCGGGGTCACGTGACCAGGGGTCACGTGACCTGGGAAGTCACGTCACTGATGACGTCATCGGCATCGTCATCGCCATCATCACGTGACCTCGGGGGTCACGTGACCTGGGGCCACGTGACCTGGGGGTCACGTGACCTCGGGGGACCACGTGACCTGGGGACCACGTGACCTGGGGACCACGTGACCTGGGGGTCACGTGACCTCGGGGGTCACGCGACCTGGGGGATCACGTGACCTGGGGGCTCACGTGACCCTCGGGCGGTTACGCCGACGGCGGCGCCGACGCCGCTCAAGCCGGAAACGGGCGCCTAAGAGCTGCGCTCTAAAAATGCCCCGTCGGTCCATGGGAACGGAGCAGCCGGTGCCTCGAGTCAACAGGCACCTCTCGGGGACGACCAGGTTGGACACGCACCGTCGCCTGCAGATGGAGACGTGACCGCCGGAGCTACTAACGTTCAATCTGCTACCCCAGAGCGCAGAAGTACGCGGCTACAGAGGAAACCTCAGCAATACCCAGCCTCGGAGCGCAAGCGTCCTGAAGAGAAGGAAGATATCATGGGCCAGTCATAATCCCGGCAGTCGGCGCTGTATCTCCTAGCGCACCAGTAGATGTCACCGATGCTCGGCGCACAATAGTGTAGTTCATTGCCTGACTCTGACCAGACTATAATGACCTCACACCAAGTTGGGATGACGTGTTGACATGACAAAATTACGTCATGTGAGAGCGTGATGCGAGCGCGCTGTCTCGCACGCTAGATTCGAAGGGTGAAAATACCACCGAATTGAGCTAGATTTTGTTGACTTCGTGAATTTAGAATTTGGGGTGGCCATTGCAAATCACCGACGCAGCAGGAACCTCACGATTGTGACACCTCATCCGCATTGGGCGAAGCAAGCATTCATAACCATGTGGCGTTCGAACCCCATGTGGCGGGTTCGAGTCCCGACCGAGGTGCCCGCAATCTGACGGAGGCTATTCGAGAAGGCGTGTAACCGAGCTTTCGGTTGCACGTCAAAAGATTCCCAGGTGGTCCAGATTAATCCTCAGTCCTCCGCTGGGGCGTGCCAGATGCCCGTCGTTAGTTTTGCACGTAAAACCCCCAAATTTGACTTTGATAGCGAGGACGAGCCCAGTGCAGTCCTAGACACGCTGCACAATATTTCTCTCCCAGCGTTATCCGTAGGATTAAGGTACGGTTAAAGTTTGTTTTATTTAAGTCAAATAAATGGGTTTCCTGTGCACTTGATCTTGGTTTCCTTACGAAAGCGAAGACAAACGGGGTTGTGTTTGAGTGGGTGTCTTGGCGGGGCCCCTTTAAAATGTACTCTCAATGTCCCTTGGGCAATCTTGTCTGAGTAACGAGGCGTGGGTCATAGTCGATCCCTTCGCATTCCGATAGAAGCACAGAAAGGCTGCAAGCAAAAAGCAACGGTATAAAGTAATGACTCTTCCTGACGACAGTTTTATAGATCTATTGCGACAGAGCATCTAACGTAGTATCTAACGCAACACGTTATTTGTGTGCCTTTCAATGTATTGCCTAATTTTCTCTTAAATTCATGAGTTTTTAGTTTTTTTTTTTTTTGCTTTGTTTACAGGTAAAATGATTTGCCTCGAAGGACAAATTACACATTCCACGTAACTGCCTAACGTTTATTCTTCCTCCGATAAAAGAGCCGCAATGAGCCCAGCATTTGTTCGCCAGAGAACTCGTAAACAAAACGCTACAGTTTGACGTTTTTTTCCAAGGATCATAAACCAAAATATGTGCTTGCATTCTCGCGGGCAGTCCGGTGAGGCTTTTGGGATCTATTCACATCGATGCTTCTTGTTGGCGAATCTTGCGTCGCTAAACTAGGTTTCGGGAAAAAGATTCCCGTGTGAACGCGACCGAAAAAGTGGCGCGCCTCCGAAAAAATGTGGTGCGTGCTCCTCGCTTTTCGAGCAATATTTTGCTGAAACCTCATCGAGGCCTGTCAATCACCTGAAGGAGAATCGCGGACGCTGCCAATGGCCACTCGACATCGCTATTGCGTCTGACCTTCGAGGCGGAGCGAGTATTTTGAGGAGTCTGATTTTTGGCCGATCCCGCATCTGTGCCAAAGCCGAAAAGAGGAGACAAACATGGCGGCGGGCAACAAGCGGAGAAGCGGTGCGTACGGGCGATATGCGTTAGCAGTACGGGTCGGTGGCGCGGAGCAGATTCATCAACAGTCGCGACGAGTGCAAGCACGGCATGTAAACATGATGACTGGAAATAACTTATCTTTTAGCGGTGCAAAAATGTCCGAAATACTTCGAGATCATCCGCCTGTTCTTTGACGTTCGCGGTCTTTTCCCGGGTTTGGCACACCTAGTAATCCCAGTGAGCCGTATCTGACGAAGTTTATAGAGTGGTATTAATAAAGCAAACTGTCTCTTCACATTGTGGGTACTTAATATCATTTTGATGCGAACGCTTGATATTCCCGGTGCAGATGGCAAGGATTGGCGAAATTCTCGTGAGTCAATAGGTCACGGGTTTCGCGCGTCAGACTCCACGTGTGAACAGGCCTATTTCGCGAAATCTTGGTTTCGCTAAACCCTTGCGCGTTGAAAAGATGCATCGTTTGAATAAGCCTTTAGACTAGCCTTCTTCTTAGTACATAAAATACACAAATACCGAAAGGGCATACCACAGAAGCGCAGCTGTACACTCGACGCTGTCTGGTACATTTTTAAAATTCTCCCCAGAGTGAGTCCGTGATCCACAACCTCTCCTTGACTTAATTCAACAACCCTCGAGGACTTCAACGCTCAACTCAACACTGTATGTGAGAACGAAAGAATAGCCGCCTTGCTAAGATACAGACAGTTATACCTCCGCTCGTCAAGAACCAAGAAGGTACACGAAGCAGGTATTGACACAGAGACGCACACCCGAGTCCGTCCTGCCCCGTAGGCCTTGCAGGGACCCCATCGATCGGCGAAGGCGGCGATAGGACAACGTCCCGTCCGAAGCCCAGTCGAGCCATCAATCCCTCACGGGCCCCGGGCATTCCAGATATCAACAGCGGGGGCCCCCATTCTAATGCAATTGCTCCGAGGTTCCGAACAAAAAGACATCGACCCATCTGCCGCCCTGTCCACCGCCGGCGCCGAGCGCCGCTCCGGGCACGACGTGCGCTCCGCCTCGCTCCAGGATGAACCAAGGCCTAGGCACGGGCGCAGACACGCTGCCTCGAAAACTGCCATGTCACGGATCACTTCCGGCGCTCAGTTGGTTCCGCTGTCGCATTCTCAGCAGCCGATTGCTGATTGCGTCGAAGAATGAAGTCTCCGCAGCACGCCATCTGCGGGAGTAGCTCGTAGGCATTCGCTTCGGTCCATCTTAAAGTGGCGTAAGGATCTAGGGAACCCACGCGGTCAATACAGCGTCAGACAGTACAGTGGACCGCAGCGGGAGCTACGAGCCATCCAAGCCAATCCTGCGCTGTGGGCTTATCGCGTAACTACGCGCTCCGCGCGTCGCTGCGCCCATTCCAAAGGTCACGTGAAGGCCACATGGCAGTGGATCGGCACGTAGGGGTCGTAGCGTCCGTTGCGGTCCATCGTAAGTTCAGTCGGCCTGAAGCGCACGCAGGAGTGCGTAAGGAGTGTATATACACACCGCAGGACGCTAGCTGGCCGTCAGGTAATAGCGCCGAGGCAGGCCTTCATTATCGACGCGGGGGAAAAGAAAAAAAGCAGCTGTCGCCTCCTCGGATGAAACCTGTTTCCAACTTCCCATTCACGTGTCCCCCCTGCAAAAAATATTGGGTGCCTCGAGATTAGCTTTTGGACGCAGCCATGACCCACGTTTGTGTCCGAGTGTATTGGCGGAGCCGCACTTATTTACGCTGCTTTGTCCATACCCTCCTCATACTCCTCATATTTATATTTTTATCCCAATATTTTGTCTATTTTTGCCACTCGCTGCTTTTTTTCTTGTTGTTGTTTTATTTCCTATATTTTTTTGTATATCACATTGTTTCGTCTTCCCTAGTTTCCATCGCACCAAAAGTTAGGAAATAAACAGAGTCTGAGCAACACCCCCTATAGACCGACACGCGGAGCGACTCTGTTTACCAACACGCCGCAAGGCCGCGCATGCGCGGTAGCTATGTGGGCAAGAGCAGCCCGGCTCTCCGTGTTTTCGCCATTGCGTTCTACGGCGTGCGCTCGTTGTTGTCGTTGTAGGGACGCTTGTATCTTTATTTGTGCGTCGTATTTCCTGAGAACGTATGTCGTATCCTATGCCCGACTATTTGAGCTCGCTGCCCGAGCCTGAACGGCAGCGGTATCGAAACAAACTGTGCGGTGACGGCGTTGCCTTCGACGATCCGTATGCCGTAAACAAGGCCTGCTGGACTTCCGACGTAAAGTTGCTGCCACCGAAGTCGACGGCTCATGTCGTCGTTTATTTAGTTTTTTCGCCAAGCCAGTTCACGGCCGACACGGTGCAGGCGTACAAGTCTCTCGAGGCCTACGATTACTTCGAGTCGGTTTCCGCACTGCCGGCGGGATCAGCAGTCTGTGGGTCTGCGGAAGTGTGTGTATTCATTAATTGATTAAATACACACAGCGTCTTCAAGTCAAGGTATGATATTTTTCCTACCCTCATGACCACAAGGCATGACAAGCAGTAACGCTTTGTCCTTTCTGCAGTCTTGGCGGTAACACGTTACAAGTAACGGCGTTGCCGGTAACGCGTCACTTTTTTCAATAACGTAGTAACCTACTCGTTACGTTTTCGACACAGTAACGGGTAACGTACTTACGTTACTACTTCAAGTAACGTAGTTACGTTACTCGTTACTCCTTCCCAAGTCTTAAAGAAATTACACTTCAATTTTTTCCGTGTTTTAGGCGTCAAGCCATGTTTTTCTTGGCGTTTTTTCTCGTGAGTATTTAGGTGAAACCGTAAAACGAGATAAAGTAATTATGTTCAGTTTCTGCACGAACATAATGTTTCTTGATATATGACATGTATCGTCAAAACCGTAAAATGTGCTAAATCTTAATTTAAAAAAAAGTAACGCAGAAGTAACGTGCGTTACTTTTTATCGGTAGCGGTAACGGGTTCCTTTTATTTTTAGGCAACGTAGCTCGGTAACGCGTTACTTTTATTTGCAAGTAACGAGTAACGTATTTCGTTACTTTTCTCCGGTAACACCTACAACACTGCCGTTCTGTCGCCGATCCTCTTCTGCTGGGTAGCACGGGCGTAGCGAGCCTCCGACGAGCGCTTGGCCGATGCTTTGTGCGCGAACACACATGGGAACAAAATCCCGGTGGTCTTGATCAGGCAACGCTTTCCCTGCACATAAGCAAGCCTCGGGACGGAGATTGAAATGGAAGCCGCACTTGCCTTCAAGAAAGTGTTTGCCGCACAAACGGTCGTTCGCGCGAGGCGACGATTCTTTTCGATCCACGGATATTATCCACCTTTTATGCCTTTCAGAGTCTGCCGGGAACTTGTGGAAACTCACTCCGCTACTTTTCTTGTACATTTCGGTGCAATTAACAGCAACACAGCTTCGCGGCATGCTGAAATGCTATGACGCCCATGCGAAACGTGCGCCCTTTTGCCCACACCCTGCCACACCCCCCGGCTCCGGCGCGATCGCAGCGCCGCCGCAGCTCCGTGACGTCAAGCCCGCGTGTCGGTGTATAATAATCAAAGCCTGTGCGCATAACTTTTGTCAACCTCACCGTGAGATCGACCGAAGACATAGATTGGACAATAGCGCTGCGTCAGCTGTCGGCTGGGCCTTGTGTCCATCGAACGCGTTTTGACGTTCCGATTGACGACATTTTAGCATTTTTTGATTTAAGGTCACAGAGAAGGCAGAAGGAAAAACCAGAGTATGTGAAGATCTCCTATTGACACGAAAAAGAAATGAATCGTGCCGCTTTCAGGGTATGCGAAGTGTTAGAGTCGACACGAGCGTACATCTGAGCAGCCCCACAATTCCCCTCGCCGCGAGGTCACCTGGGATTTTCCGATAGGTCTATTACTGATTTGGCGCAATTGGACTGTTATAACGTTCCATGGAGGAAGATAATTATATTTGCAGGCCTCGATTTGAGTAGGTGTTGTTTGTTTATGGCATATTTAGCCGCCTGGAGGACACAGCCGTTGTGATACTGATATAGTGCAATCCACTTTTAACGATACCATATGTAACAATGTACTGCTTATAACAATCAGTTTCTAGACTTTCGAGACTAGAAACAATCAGTTTGTAGTCCACATACAACGATAATCGGTTATAACAATTGAATTTTCGGGTCTTCTCATCATCGTTATAAGTGGATTGCACTGCATGGTTACCCTTACAAAGAAATCAGGATTGAGTCAGCAGCAGCACCTCCATAAGGGATTGACCTCGAATAATACAGTCGATATACTAACGTGGGCTGTAGTAAAGGTTCCAAGCGCGAGCAGATAAGTCTGATTGGTGCACGCTCTGGAGAATAAAGTGTAAACGACAAAACCATTCCAAAACGATTAGTGTCTTTTTTTCTTTATTGATTCGATGCAGCACACAAAACATATAGCGTGTTTGCTTAGTGACAGTTTCAAAGTTGAGCGTGCCAGTGCCAGTTATGTGCGCTATATAATATTGTCATGGTTGAAAAATTGTAGATGAATTTAGAACTGAAAAGAAGCGTTTAACGAGGAGAACTTGTGGATACAAACGCGAAAATAATGGCACCACGCATCTTGCGTGGCGCACGGAAGGGCTATTGACACCCAGCAGCGTGTTACCACTGCTTCTACAGAGCTTTCCAGCACTTATCACCAGGGCGAAAAATATTCTGAGTCACTGAACCGCAGACGCGTGCGCATCGTCTGATCTACCACACAACAAAGCAACAGCTCAAGCTCTTAAAGCTGTCCACACCTCAGGCAACAACGGTGGCAGCGCGCAGCAGGTGATTTTTGGAAAGGACTATACCCGCGATAGGTTCAGGAATGTCCCGAATCAAAACACACTATATTGTCACGAATGACAATTGATTAGGCGACGAAAACTGAAACAGACTAGACGTTTAATGGGGCGAACTTGTCGCCAAATTATAAAGGATACAGAAGATAAGAATAGATCGTCGCGGGCGTCAATGACGGCGTAACAGCAGGATCGAAAACTGGGGCAAGACTGACTCAGGCTTGCCACGCGGAGCACATTTTATGAGACGCGTGGGTCTATAGAACATTCGGCCTAGAACGTTCGGAGCGTAGAACATTCCTAATTCGATCAGACAAGAAAGTTCGCGAATTTGCGGGAACGCCAAGTAGAAAGAATAAATAAAAGAATATTCCGCTGCCTGGAATCGAACCCAGATCTTCCGTGCGACAGCCAATCACGGCAGCCATTCGCCCAGGTACGCGCTCGCTCAGCGACGCGCGTGGCAGTATGACAGTCGAAAATGGGATGCAACTTTCGAGTAAAACAAACATCGACAAAAGAAAGAAAATGGTCGAGCAGGGTTTGAATCCCGTTCCTCGCAGTGGCAACCGCGTGCGTCGCAATATGCCTCGTTTAGCCTTGTAGAATCGAGCTCCAATCAAAAGAAGGAAATTTGCGCGTAAGTTGTGGGTAATCGTAATGCAGTTTAACCATTCTGGCTTAACCGCAACGATAAATCCACTCTGTCTTCTTAAATTACTTTGTATATATTAATAGAAGTATATAATAGAATAATCTACTTTTGATGAAAGGAAATTTAAAAAAAAAGTGAAAGATCTTTACCAATCTTTGTAACACGAAATTAGAGCGCAGCTCTTGAGGAGGAGGAGAGGAGGGTACGGAGGGGAGGGTATGTCCCTCCTGCTTCTCCGTAGTCTCTCCTCCTCCTCCACTCCTTCTCCTCCTCTTCTTTCGCCTTCCTCCTCCACTCCTGCTTCTCTTCCACCTATCTCGCCCTCCTCCTCTCCTGTCCTCCTCTCCCATCTTCCTCCTCCTGCCCGCCTCCTACTCCTTCTTCTCTCCTCCTCCGTACTCTCCCCTCCTTCTGCGTAAACTCGCATCTTCCTCCTCCTCCATACCCTCCCCTCCTCCCACAGTTTCCCCACTAGATTTAACGGAAAAATTGACGTGACGTGACCTGAACACCAATTCAAATCCCCGCTAAATTTAGCAGGGAACTGAATTGCTGTTGAGGTCACATGAAGACAAGTTTCCCGCTATTTCTAGCGGAGAAACTGAATTCGTTCATATGTTGCGTGACACCAATAAATGTGACGTCATTTTCCGCGCTAAATTTAGTGGGAAATCGAATTGGTTTTGAGGTCACATGCCGTCAATGTTTCCGCTAAATTTACCACTGTTACGTCGACGGAGACGACGACGCCGTAAAACCCGGAAACGGGTGCCAAAGAGCTGTGCTATAAAAATACAAAGAAGCAGAGTAACATGATAAAAATAATATAGATGCTTCAGACAGGGTAAAATACATAGTTCCTACTAGACTTTTCAACCCTTCGGAAAAATGAGAGCACTAAATATGCCTAAGCAAGGAAAATCAGTCCTATTGAATTAAGTTTGCATATGTGACGCTTTTGGACTTTTCAGGTCAAATGAACATAGGAAACTGTGTATTTTTAACGCGGCAAGCAATATGAAAATTGGCACCGCTAAAAAGCGGGTCCGTATACCATAAGTATTTACAGTGCTGTGGAAATAGAAAGAAAAAGAAAAAAACATCGAGCTTCGTTCTTCTATTTCAGAAAGGCCTCAGTAAAACTTTGTTAACCAGAAAGTTAAAATTATAATAAAGACCAAGCTAAAAGTGTCTGTCACACACGATATCTACCAGTTTTTATGCACAAACTAAATGACCAATGTCCGTGTGCCTGTAGACGAATTCTCAACCAGTAAACCAAATTGAAGACTCTATAAAACTGAAGAACGAAATAAACAAACGATACGAAGGAAGATCTTGATTTGCTCAGTTTGTCTACATGTAGCTGTAACTTTTATCGGACTGTCCAGAGTAGAATCAAACTGGAGCAAAGGACCCCGTTAATATAACGTCACTGCTCCTAACAAGCCGTTGCCAGAACCGTTGCTGTGGACGAATACACGGTATTGGATTTCGCTTCGAAAGAACTATCGTTCAAAACTCGGATGTAGGGTATAAACGTCTAGAAAGAATCCGTAGAGGAAGCCTTAGTCCTGCACTTACCACGCCGGAAGTTTGCCGAAAATCGGCTGGTTTTTTTAATATTAGCGACAGCTGCTTGCAGTCCTGGAGACGTCTCGATATGCCTGCAGCAGACGACGGACTGACGCGGAACGGCTATATGTCATCCGCAACAGTCTGGATGGTTTGCGTAATGATACAGTTTTTATCTCGTTTTTATTAGAAACACTGCAGATTTGAGAAAATTAGTCAGGTTTATAAAAACGAATTGTACAAAATGTCCAAAAACAAGTCAAAGTGTATATGTTTGTTGTTTTTTTTCCCTCAAAAATAAACTACGCACCACCGAATGCTCATTCTAGGCTCAAATGTAGCGATGAGGGTCCAAACCAGATGCCAATGTTTCAAATCTAACTGATATGTTAATAAAACGATATAAGTGAGTATTTTAGATTTTCAGATGGGAAATGGCGGCCGACGGAGCTTAAAGGCGCCAGTTACCGAAAGCCGTAGAAAGCGGGCCCCATTTTCACATTGAAATTTTCACAATGTCGTTTATAACTTTTGTTGTCTTCTCTCGTATCTTAGTTTCTTGTGTTATATCTATTGCACATTGTCAGCATCATCTTTATCATTCGAATATGTCTTCAACCCGATGTGAACATACCAAAGTTCCTATGTGCTGCGGTTTGTGTCTGGTGAGCTTTCTTGGTCCCAATTGTCGTGTACTGCCATAATTAGATAAATATTGAATTTCAAATAAAATAGAAGCATACGCCCACCTCCGATTTTTTTTACTCTAACTTGTATTTTGAATTTTAATTGATATCCATAATTATTTGTTTTATCTTCAACATTATCTACTTATTTCTTTCCCAGCCCTTGAGTCAGCGACAGAACCTCGTTTTGATTCATTAGTCTAAACGTTTGGAGTTCCCTGCCTTAGATTCATTAAAATGGTGAGCATCAACTCCTCATAACAATAGGTACCGTGTAGTTAAAAGGGAGCGAATGGTTGGTTTCAACTGACTCGTCCTTCATTAATTCTTCTCGCGTATCCAATATTTACGGAGGAAATAAAAAATATTAAGCTTTGAATCCTCAGCGCCATAACAGGGAACTCAATTACTCCCAAAAAGGGTGGAAATAGACAGGGGGCTGAGCGGCGCTGCCTCGACATGGGACAAGCTGGGTTAAGGTTCGCTCGCATTTCTGACAATAGCCGTAGGTGGCGCAGCTTGTAAGTGGCCAATGAGAGCCAAAGAGGGTAGATGAGATCTATCAAGCAGCCCTGATTTTTACTCATTAAGAAAATGTTTGCTGACTGCCTGCGCCGATGAAGGAGCCGTTCTTACGCGCGCGCACATTTATGAGGCCGCGCACAGCGCGACAGCGCTTGCCCCCTAAACCGATGCGCGAAACCAGGGCAAACGTTTCACGCCTTTTCTGGCCCTGTTCAGGCACTTCTCTCTTTCTTCATCATGCTCCCGATGTCTTAACTTTTACGGTGATGTACGTGACCGTATAGTAGTCATTTGCAAGTTAAGAAGAGCAGACAAGCTCCTTCAGCAATGCTCTCCACTCTTTGCACTTTAGAGGAGCGAGCGTTAGAGAAGGTGGAAGGGGTTGGAGAGGAGGAAGCAAGCGATCATGGCGATCAGAGAGCTATGTGAGATGGGCTAGTCCCTCTTTCTTATCCTGCCACAGACTATAGCTGTTTTCACGTGTCTGGTATATCTTCAACACAACATAAGTTCCATTTCGTTCCCTGTGTTGTTCACAAGCGCGTCAACCCCCTAAAATAAAGACGGCACTACAAAGCCGAAATAAGGGTCTTGCGCACGCCAGCTGGTAAATGATCATAGTGAGAAAAAAAAACTTTCAGACTAGAGGCAAAAGATGGGAAAGCACATGAGTCTCTCTTTTGGCTGCTGAGTTTTGAGATGGTGTTGTGTTGTCCCAGTTTTTGTCCCTAGTCTCAAGGGGATTTTGTTTCACTATTTTGTAAAGCCTAGAATGCTTAAAAAAGTGTTAGATTCATGAAGGTATAGATTCATTTGTGTATAGTTAAGGCAGGCTGCCGATTCCACTTTTAGCTAACAGCCCCTCTCATCGAAACAAGTATCCATGAAAATACCAAAGCAAGTCTTGTCGATCGAAGTCCCAGCTAGTTGTTTCAAAGCATATAAGCACCGATCAGTGAACGCCCTACCTCGTTAAGAACGGAAGGAAGCTTTCTTTTCCCAGTTCCATGGAGCGGGACATTCGCAATAGACTTTAGCCGTTTATCGAGGAAATTGAAGAGCCCAAAAGTAATTGATCGAATGCCTCCATCAATATCAAATCGGTCCTTATCGATCATGGCTATGCCAGCTCTTTAAAATAGATGAGCGATCACAACCGGATTTTATTCTTTTGTTCGTTTTATATCGAATTATACTCTAACAAGACGTCGAATAGTGCCGTGTTACATGTCTGTCACGTTTAACGAAGGCCGTCGTGTCTGGAACATACTTATCCTAAGAACTATGTCTTATTATTTACGGGTGTGACGTTATACTGCCTGAAAGATTTGTAAAAACAATAAAAGAAAATCGTACTTTACAAAAACAATACTTAACATAGCCTTCATAGCCATCTCAAAAATCCCTTCAAGGATCCTAGGACCCTCAAAATGCTCTTTCATCCCTAACCCTAAATACTCATGACAACAGGCTGGGGAGGGAAGCGTACAGAGGCGTTGGAATAGGAAAACAGGGAAGGGAGGGGTACACCCCCTCCCCTCCCTGCCAGTAAAAAGCACAAGGCGTGGCGATTCCCGACAGTCTCATCATAGGTCCGCAGCCAAAGAGATTGCGTAATCAACCGATAAGATAAGCCGAAGAACGAATCATGAAGCAAGACGCCTAAACACATCCAGTCACGCTCCGCGTTTTCTTTTTCAGCTGTCAGAGTCAACAATATGCGGGGAAAGGGGAGTCCCCCGCCTCCTGTCCTCGCCACGCATGCCATAAAGGCTTCCGACGACCCTGGACACGTATGACAATTCTTAAAGAGCTTGGCCGCTTATCTGAGCCGCTGTAGACAGTAAACTCCAAAACTCCTATATAGGTGTTTTGGAGTCTACTCTGTAGAGCGGCTATGAAGGTGTAATCGGCCCTTTATACAATGTCTATGACTCTCACATTTTTATAGGTGTTTTCGCAGCATTACACCTTTATGTTTAAGCAACATTGAAGTTTCTGCATGACACTATTGCTATAAATATTTTTTTTATTATCCTAAATCTGGCTTGTTTCTTGTAGCCAACACCATTCATCTTATGCACTCGCATGCTGAGGTTGAATGAGCCTTTACTTAAAACTAGGGTGTGAATTTTCCAGTTTTAACCGAAAAACACCGATTAACATTCGCCGGTGACGAAAATACAAAATCGTTAAAACCGAAAAACACCAGTGGTTGGATATTTTCGCCCTGGTTAAAGCCGAAAAACACCGGTCGTTGCAAGTTTCCGACTTAGCGAAACCCTTTACCCGTAGAGGTTCGTCATACGTGTAATCTCGTGGATCCCGCATTCTTCCAGTGTCTATACATGGCTTGCACGTGGCGTCAGTCCGCCCTCCTTTCTCGGGGTCAAAACCGTCTAGTTAACTCAGTGGAAGCTAAGCTCTCACACGCCTTTCCCCCATTCTGTCTCCCATGGTCCCCTTTTGTGGAAAAATCAACGCAGTAGAGGGTACGCTCTTTCGTGCCCTTTCCCCATTGTGTCTGGCCAAGCGATGTCGGTGCAAGCCATGTATTCAGAGGTTGCTGTGGTTCCTGGAAGACACTGCCAACATCCGTGTCGTACAGGGCTACTGACCTTTGAGAACTGAGATGCGTTCATTGTTATCTGTTTAATTTCCATGGGCTTTTGTGGAAACAGAAAAAAGGTTTTGTTGGCTTGGGGGTTTTTCGCTGTATATAAAAGGACCGTTCTGGAAAAATATTTGCCGACGTGTTTGAGAAGGCGCGTCCGTCCCGCGTCTGCGGGTTTTCTCAACGTGAGACTTTTGCTTCCCTTCGTCGAACACTTCAAGTATCGTCGTCACGCGGAGCAGAAGTCCACCAGGATGGGACGCAAGCGGAAAGCTCAGGATGACTACGCTACAGATTTCATGGATGAATCGTCGTTCTGGTTTCTCGTGCAAAATGTTAATTCATGCATAAAAGTGGAGCTGCCAGAGGGATTTGTGCCTTATGAAAGTATCTATCGGCTCGTCCTCCGAGACGAGCGCAAGCTCAGTGACCTAGAATCAGAGTTTCTTTGTTACCGCCAGTATGCTGTGACTAGCACCTTTGATCCAGTGTTATTTATGAAACTTCATTTACCTGACTGGCCACTACTGTCCCAAGCCTCGCTGGACATTTTGGGAGTTCCTGTGTGCAGCGCAAATGTGGAGCGTGCGTTTTCAAAATTGCGGGTTGGGAACCGCAAGGAACGTGCTGCCATGACGGATGCAAGCCTCTCGAAGTATGTTTGCATCTACTATAATCACCAAGTGTGAGAAATAGATGCTTCCTCGAGAAGAAGTGTATAAAATACGTGAATAAAATTGGAACTCTCTGTCTGTGATCAATCGCTTTCTTTTTTACCGATTATCACCGAGTTTTGCCTCGTCGTAAGACGTTCCACCGAAATACAGTGGTGTTTCAAAATAAATAAACACCGAAAAACATCTGCCGATTTTTAACAAAAATTAGCACCGGAAGGTACACACCCTACTTAAAATTTTCGCTCTTTTAGCAGTTCTTTTTTTTTTCTTGACGCTCATTATTTATTCATTTATTTAATCCGGGTACCTCGCAGGGCCGACCAGGCATTATTGCGCGATGGGGACGATTATTTATTTTCTTAAATTTACAAGCGTTAGCGTTTGAGAAGGCGCTGGTTTGACTGGCTCCAATAGTAGTAGCGGTAAGGTCCCTATGGGGTTTACGCCGAGATACGGCCGCCAAGACTGATAAACTCGTGCTTATACTTCGCGAGGCCACCAATTCAACGAGTGGCTCGGGATGCAGTATATGAACACCTAAAAACGCGCCAAAAAACACAAGGACGAGGAAGTAGAAAGACAAGAGAGCTCTTGTCTGTATATACTTCCCCGTCCTTGTGTTTTTTGGCACTTTTTAGGTAATTATGAGGTCCAGACTTGTACGTAGTTGAACTACTCTAAGTTACTGTAGTTTAACTACTTTTCTGAGTAGTTTAGTAACTTTCAATTACATTTTGATTTCGGTAATTAGTAGTTTGCTTTAATTACTTTTTCCGAGTAACTTCTACTCAAATTACAAATTACTTTTGAATTTTAGTGATAGGTTTGTTGGTCAACAAACATTCCTGCACAAAAATAGATAAGATGTTGGAAGATCAGCTGATATTTGCAAAGAGGGGGAAGCATGTGGCGTAGGCAGGGGGTGGGGAGAGTATAGTTTAGAGGGTCCGACGAGCCCCCCCCCCCACTGCAACAACACTCCTACGAGGCGCGGGGAGCGGACAGACACGTCGCAAGTGAGGCCCAGTAAATGCGGGATTAGCGCCGTTGACTGGATGATTTTTTTGTGTCCCGAAGCGCAAGGAAACGACGTATTTAAAGAAAGGGTTTGTCCCCGCTTCTCCCCAACGTAGGATGTCTCGCCCACTACAGGAGGTGTACACACTGCAACCACACTCAAAGGAGGCAACAAAATGCTGCACCCTCTCTGAAGCTCATCTGGTGCTCCTGTAATTTGTGCTGTACTTGACGAATCGCGTGCTAAATGGCAACGCAAAGGTGACCTCTTTGTGTTGCCTTTCCTCCCAAAACTCAGAATATGCAGGTCTTTCAAGATTCGAATATCGTTCGAGAAGCTTAATAATTCCCCCAACGTTTCTAACAAAAACAAAAAAAAAACTGAATTGTGATGTATTTTAAGAACAAGGTACTAAAAGTACTATTTCAAGTAGGATTAGAAAACTTGTACTTTACTTGAAGTACATTCTCTGAGCATGCACTTGTACTTCACTAAAATATTTTTTTCTGGTAATTTCTGAAGAAAGTAAAATTTCTCACTTTAGAGAACATTCTCCAAAAATGGAAACAAAAAATGGCGTATCGTCGTGTGAAAACGCGCTATCGTCTTTCGAGACGTCATCTGGTAATTTCTTTGAGTGAAGTAATGGCGGCTATAAGACAGATAAAAATAAGTGCCTTATAAGTGTATTGTGTTAAATAGTTCGTCAGCGAGAATAAAATAACTACTCCGTGGCGACTTGACTTTATCCAATATTTGCCGCCATTTCCGAAAAAAAACTGATGCTCCTCCGATTACCCCTGGAGCAATGCACACCAGATAAAATAAAGTAAGAAGAATACGGTATGAAAGGAAGTCATGAAAGATTGTGTTAAAAAGTATTTGTATTTTACTTTAAACGTATGTTGTATTTATAGTACTTCAAGTACATTGCACCCGGTGTACTTACGATACTTGAAGTACATAGCCTCTAATTGACTTTCTAATTTACTTCAAGTACTTTTTAGATGTGCTTTACGCAACACTGTAAACAAGCAAACACTGTCTGCAAAATCAAGCTCAGGCAGCGCTAAACTTTAAAGTAGAAATGGTACTACATCCGCAATACATAACTGACCAGAAAACAAAAAGTACAAAACAATTAATCACACAGAAGCGGAACCAGCTATTAAAGCATTGATGAGAAAACACAAGCCGCTTTATATTTGGCTAGCAGAAGTTCGCTAACGGATCAAAACAATTATGTACTTTCTGGTTACTATAAAAATATAAAAGTAACTTCAAAAGTAATTCGCTACTTTGTTACGGTAGTTAGTAATTTACTCAATTACTTTCCATTTGAGTAACTTCTACTCTACTCAAATTACTTTTGAGGCCAGTACTCAGTAACTTTACTTAATTACTTTCTTTGAGTAACTTGTACATGTCTGTCATGAACCACTGGCCCTAATTGCTACCCTAATGCAGTATATGAAGCACGAATGTCTCACCAACTTGAAGTCAATTCTCCACGTAACGTTGTTAAACGTCACAGTTATTTCTCATTCGAATATTTTAGGTTCAAACCGTAAACCTTCGTTACTGAAACGTGAACGAGTTCTTACTGGTGTCAAATATATACAGGGTGTTTCACGAAAGGTGGACGAATTCGATATTGCGAAATCTACGCATCGCACCAAAAAAAGGCTTGTGTCATTTTGGTCCTAGGCCAGGGGCCTATTTAGGAAAATTATTACTGTTCGGGATAATTAAGTTGTCAATTATTTTCGCGTAATTATTTTTTTAATATTGAGTTTAAGGGCATGGTTTCAATTAGAATCTTGCTGAGCATCATCGCAAAACCCTAAATCAAAAAATTGCACAACGATAGAAGGCACGCGAAGCATTTTACGGCTTTCTGAAAAACCTCACAAATTCGACGGGTTTTTAAGTTTCGGTTTGCAATCGGAGCGCTTTCTCGCACGCGGCGCACTGCGCCCCGTGGAGAAATAGTGCAACCAGCCTCTGCTGCGTTGCGCGAGGACAGCAAAGCAGATGTTGGTTGCACTATTTCTCCAAGAAAGACATTACACCTATTATTAACAAAATATAGCGCTTTAAAAAGGTGTATACGGTAATGAAACACCTTCCGAACACAATTATATGTGTTTTGAAGTCTACTGTGTACTCATCTGTTAAATTCCCACTCCATGCAAGTAATGAGAATAAATGTCATTTTACTTATAAAAAGGACGAGTCAGAAAAATTAATTCGCAGCTGTCTTTTGAAACTTCCTCGTGTTTGTCCTTCTTGTTTCCCCTGTCTCAGGGTTGTCTTAAATCATGAACGTAAACCAGCTCCCCTGCGCGTTATCACTCATTTCAATAATTATTTTACGGACTTGCATTTGTGTCACCGCTAATTTGCCATGTTTTTTTTTTCTTAAATCCCAGGTGTGCAGTTGTACCGCGTTGCAAGTTTAAATTGACCGTCTCCAATGGACACGGTCATCACTTAGTCAGCTTGCGTCTCCTGTGGAGGCGCAAGTTGACTGAGTTGTGAGATATTATACTAGGTGTATTTTCCTCTGAGTATGGTGCCTGCGTATACGTGTGCGTGTGCACATTTCATTTCATATAAATTTATAAATTTGTTATCTCTGTTAAGCAAGAATTCGCCTTGACTTACGCGAAATAACACAAACACGTAAATTATAGTGGAAAATCACGATTTCTAAATGGCGCACTGCATGGCGGATTTAGCCAGAACAATTAGGTCTATAGTAATGACAATTATATGTCTTAAGCTACAAGCGCGCAGGCTGGAGCGCGTTCCGTCAACGAGCTTCAACCGTCACCAGGTAGCTTTCTGGCCGGCCATTGGTTGGACGTTCACCGTATGCGTATCGGCGGTTTTAATGCGTCAAAAAATATACAAGACAAAGATGTTTCATCATCTTCCTAAAGCTTTTCGCGTTTCCTCTATTGAGTTCCGAAAAAATGGCAATAAAAATGATGACGAACCCTACTCATCTATATAATAGGCATCGAGAATTGGCAATTTTCGATGATGAATAAGTCTCGATCAAATATTTTGGCCGGCCTAAATAGTGCAGGAAAATTATTTTCTGGTCATAGCTAGCTAAACAGTTTGACGAACATGAACCTGAGTAATCGGTTTCACCGTTCACTGAGTCGATGCGTATCACTTTTGCTGTAAACAAATGTGGGCCCAAAACATATAAAAAAATGACCGCATCTCCACGTGGTGAATGATGTTGATTGGGGCGAAGCTCTGGTGGTGCTGATGATACTGATTTTATTGTTCATAGATAGTGCTGATGGTGCTGATTTGTTTTTATTGCTCATAGGTAGTGCTGAGTTCCGGGTTGCGTTTCGACTTCATTATTACTGCTTTATGGTCGGTGAAATGCAGAGCCAGTGGTCTTCTAGCGGATCAGCTTGGATCCGCTAGAAGCCGTAGGAACGCATCTCCACCGCTTAAGTCAACGGTCCATGTCAGAAAGAGAATGTGTGGTATGGAACGTGGTTATATACGCATTTGAGCATTTGACCGCAGCGCCCTCTCGTCTATAAACGTTGAGCCAATGCATGCAAAGTTTAACGCGATTATATACGCATTTGACCGCAGCGCCTTCTCCTGTATAGACGTTGAGCGGCTACATGCAACGTTTCATCCATGACAGAAACCCCAGCTCTTGAGTTACTACCACATCTCAGAGCCCCTACTCGTCCCGCAGTCGTGGCCGAGTGGTTAAGGCGATGGACTAGAAATCCATTGGGGTCTCCCCGCACAGGTTCGAATCCTGTCGACTGCGCGAACATTTTTTTCTTTTTATGTGAGCACGGACGCCGGACGTGACGGACGGACGGACAAGGCTAGACCCTAAGGAGCTTCGCCCCTAATATCAACAACGGCCTCAGAAGCAGGCGGCCGTCCTTTGTGATATATGTTTTCTGAAGAAAAATAATGCTTCGTGTAATCTTCTTTCTTTTTCTTTTCTTTGAATTTTTATTAGATACCACAACCGAAAACTGCCGCTTTAATCGCTGTTTATACCACTGAAGACATTCTGCTTGTTGAATAGTTCCGATATAAGCACACACCGTGCAATGAAAATTTTAAGCGACCGAATAACGGATGGAGCGTACTGTTAAGGCACATGCAGAGCCGTTCTTAAAGGGCCCATGAAACGAATTTTGGGCTGGTATAAATCACTTTAGATTGGGATTTTACTAATAGCACATCGTTCAGTGGGCCAAAAGAAAAAAGGTAGAAAGTCAAAAGCCTGACTTTCAGTGCGAAAATTTGAAAACACAGCGGACTATTTCGTACCTCCTCCCCTTCGTAAGCTCTCTGCCTTTTCACTGTGATACATCCGCGGTTCCCAAAGCGCGTCACCGGGTCCAAACGCACGTCACACGATACCGGACCTCACTTATTCCCTTCACCCCTAAGCTGACATTGTGGTGGAAGCTACGCGCTTGCCCGACCAATCAGCCGCCTCCCTTTCATCACCAGACCTCATTCTCTGCGCGTGGGTATGCGCGAGAGAGCGTGATCACGTGGCAAAAGTGTGGCTGGCCCAACGAGCACGTAGCTTCCACAGCACTGTCAGCTTCGGGGTGAACGGGGTGGGGAAAGCAACTTTTGTCTGAATTTTGAGCGACGGGCTAATCTTCTAGGGGGACAATGGCTCTGTCCGGGTATACAAACGAGATTCCGAGCAAGAGGGGACTCCCTCTTTTCGTCTTCTTGAACTGTTTGGTAGAATGCGCGATTTATGAGTTGAGGAGGAAAGCTAAACAGGAAAAAGTTGGAAAAGCGTTTCATGACCCCTTTAAAGGGCCCCTGAAAATGAAAATAAAATGTTTTTAAACAGTCTGGTCGAAACACACGTGTCAAGAAATAAATTTTACGTAAAAAGAAATTTAAGAGCAATCTTGACGGCGAGAGATTTATTTGAAATTTTGTGCGCAAAGAACATGACGTCACGGAATGGTCATTTACTCTTTGACCCCAACAAGATGGTCATTCGCTCTTTCCATCTCAACGTGAAGGCGAAGCCGATCCACCTTTCCACCACACGCCTAAAATGCCGAGAGAGAAAACAAATGGAAAGGAGGTGACTATCAACTAAATCGCGTCTCTAAAAAATCATTTTTTAAAGCAATATTTACATATTGTTCTAAAAAAACATTTTCTCGTAAAATTTGTTTTTTGACACGCGTGTCCCAACCATACTTTAAAAAAAACATTTTTTTTTCTTTTCAGAGGCCTTTTCGAACGGCTCTGTGCGTTGTTTTTGCGTTCTTTTCCTATACACCTCTTCGTGGGGCCCTCCCTTCATTTGGTGTTGTGGGCGAGGCATTTACCGGTATACTGCTGTACTTGCTCGGTTCTCTCAATATGTGTGGGTTATTTTGTTCCGATGAATTTACTTACTCAGTAGACGCAATGCTTTTAGCAGTAACTGAAGTGAACCAACAGCAGCATCTGTTGTAAATCAAGTCAAACCGACCAGCAAGAATGTTTATTTTTTTATTTTACTTTTACCGCGTTCTAATGAAGATAATTTATAATATCGTGCAATAGATGCCAACAGTGGCAGACAAGGCATACTTCACGGACAATGGCAAAAGGAGATTCGCCAACTACTTGTCAAACCAACTACGGCATGGGAAATACGTGGTGGGTGTAAACACGCATGGAAGTAAACTGGCGGCTTCTAGGTAACTTTTTTTTGCTGCATCCAGGATTACAAAGAAGCATCCAAGCATGCATAATTAAAAAGAAATGCAGTAAAATGCTTGTCTAATTTTTTCGTCTTAGTCGACTTCATAGTGTCTTTATGTTTACAGCAGCGATACTTATTTAACCGGTAAATTCGAAGGGTCCCTTAGGCGGGCGTAATATTAGGGTTTGGAGAGAGAAACCAAAAAAGAAACTCGAAGCTTCCAAAGAAGCAAAATTAATCAAATATCAAAACCTAATATTTTCATTTAAAATGTAATAATATACATCGATAAGAGAGAGCAAACGATAAAAGTTTATTTCTATTATTGCTTCGGTGAAATCCCAAACTAAATTATCAGAACGACAAGAAACGTCTGTTCCAAAAAGGGTTTCTTCTGTACAATGAAAAAAATATCAATTGTCTCAATAAGACTTCCAGTCGCAACACACATATTCCCTCATATATACGCCTAAGAGTCATGACATACCGGTGGCGACCTGGAACAAAGAATACCGAAAAAGGCAGGCCGCTTCCCATAAAACAATCGATTAAATGGAGCGATCGATCAAGTCAACGGACGCCTCATCAATCATCCCGGAGATCTAAACTCGCGAAGACAAAGAGGCGACCTCTTCCTTTAGCGCCAAGGCAACGTCGGCATTCACAACAACAACAGCAAACGCGACTTCAGTCCAATAAAACGAACGGTTCGAAGAGAGTTCAGCGACTGAGACGTTAGCTCGCGACCAGTATCGATAAACTATTGAGTTGTAAGGTGTCTCTGTTTTGGTATCCATATCCTCGGTCGGCTCCTTTCGCCGCGTTTCTATGCAACGACCGAAGCTGAAACGAGATATTTCCCGCCGATGATTGATAGCACAAGAAAAGAATTCCGCATGTGACGTCCGAACGTGGCTTGCTGCTTGCCGCCGATCCCCCCCCCCCCCCTCTTCTCACTAGAAAAACAAGAGTGGCGATCAAGACAGAAAGAACAATAACACTAAGAATATTGTGCAAAGACAGAAAAAAAAGAAGAGAGAGGGAGAGGGACGAAGCATGCAGGAAGGCGCAACAACATCCAGACCCTCCCTCGCTGTCCCCGTCAGTGCAGTGTCAACAGAGGCAAGGAAATCGTATACTTCTCGCTTATGGCGCCAGGGTCACGGAGATTGGAATTGGTTGGGGTCCGTTCGTTCTGGCCCGCGAGGTAAACATGTACAAACACGATCGGATGCTGCTGCCGCGGTGCTTTACCGAAGTTTGCTTTTCGTATGGGGTGGAGACGGTTGGCCAAACATGTCAGCCCGGAGCCGCGGGGGTCCCCCACTCGTCGCCTGCCTTGCGTCACCACAGCTCCCGCGAGGCAGCCGGAGTAATGACAAACCAAACAAAGACAAAATGAAAACAGACGGGAGAATAGGAAAGAAGGCAGTGTAGGGGATGCCTCATTCTCGACATGAATATGCCTGACAAGCAGCCTTCCCAGCTGATGGATGAGTCGAAAAGGTTGTCTGCCTTTGATTCTTGTTGCGCGTAAAAACAAAGACGGGAGACGAGAACCCCGCATAGAAAGCAGAGCGAGTGTGGTGGTCATAAACGTAAACGCCATATGTCACGTTGCCCAAGCAGGGCGAACAAAATATTAACGCTCTTTGCGAATAAGACTTCTATGATCTAGATGACGCGCAACCGATTGCGCTGCTTTTGTTTGGGTGCTATTTTTTTCTTCTTTGTTTTGTACAGGAGTACAAATATTTTTAAAGGTTTTTCACATGTCACTCTTTCTCAAAGAACGTGCAGCGCAAATCCCTGTGACCTCCGACACGGTAAACACACACACACACACGCACACACACAAAAAGAAAGAGGAGGGCACTATTACATCAGAAAGCCTGACTTGATGTAGTCGTACATAGTGCGACTCCTCGCATGACCATGTCTTTTTGGGGTCCGCGCGGTGTCTCGGCCATGTAATCCGCAGTGTTTTAGACGTCGAGCACAGTATTTTCTATGTGCCCTGCTGGAAGAACTAACTTGCTGACATGCTCAAAGGGAATTGCATGATACTGCTTCATTCGCAAGTCTGAACGTATCAAGA
Organism: Ixodes ricinus; assembly: GCA_037355805.1. Taxonomy (NCBI): domain Eukaryota; kingdom Metazoa; phylum Arthropoda; class Arachnida; order Ixodida; family Ixodidae; genus Ixodes; species Ixodes ricinus. The sequence continues at coordinate 81,714 of JAZHYW010043451.1, forward strand.
GGTTATCCATTGCCCACCATCCCCTACTGCCCTCTGCTATGCCCCTGTGCGCATAAGCTTAAATACTTACACTCAGACATGATTCGGCTGACTTTTTTGCTGCGCTGTTTTCGCTTATAGACATTGACACAATTCTACCAAGCCTCAGCATTCGCGCTTAGTCAATTTCGCCAAGGATTCATACACGTCAACTTATTTTTAAGTTGCTTGTATACTTATTCTATTTCTGTTTGCCCACGAAAAGTAAACGTTTAGAAAGCAGCTCCAGATAACACAAAACTGTCGAAGTGTGAAATGACAAATCTGTTCAGCGGCAGCTCGCAACTAACTGAAGTCCACGTAATTAATGAACAGTCCACTCACAGACCTGTTGCTCCAGAACATAATCAAGCCACTGCCTGACAAATCGGCCCGGCCAAACCTAACCACCTAACTACCCCGTCACTGCAACCGGTTCAGCTCAAAGTGTGTGTTTAGCGAATCGTTTTCGCATTCCATATAACGATCTGCCCATGCGCTGCAGGCATGCTTCCGAGAGGCAGAACGAGCTCCCGGTACCAATATCGCCCGAGAAAAAGGGAGAGGCTAAAACCGGCAACAATTAGCATCGCAGCAACGCTCCGACGAGAAAAGAAAACCAGCGATAATTACTCATGCACTAGCCGGACGTTATCTCTCCGCGTCCGGAGAACCAGCAATCCAGGAGCAGGACACGTCCAGCCGCAGTCCCAGCGGCCAAACAAACCCATATAATGAAGAGCGGCGCGTCACGCACACGCACGTGCACGAACCAACAAAGGCAGACATTCGTGTGAGCTCGAACACACGCACACATGCACACATACGCACACAAAAAATAGAGTCGGTGCACGCAATCGCAACGAAACCGCGACACTTGGCGACCTCACTTGCGTATGCCCAAACACGCAATGCCGACCTCCCTTCAGCAACAAAGGCCGTTCAGCCTGCTCTCCTTCCCCGGAATATCCAAAAACAGCCCATCACGCCAACCCCGCACCACATTATCTCTCTCACGCGGCGTTCTTGCGTCCGCTTTGGCGCCCGCTCTTCGTTCTTTGCTCTTGGGCATCGGGGAGAGTTGGCCTGTGATCCACCTCGCGGTTTCGGCGGCGACGCTCCTATGCGCGCCTCGACGTTAAGAAGATTACGCGAGCGCTCCACATGCACGCGGACGCGCGAGCTGCCGTCCAGGGAAAGGAACCGTGTAGGTAATTGTTGATAAAAGGATTCGCTAATGGCTCGCGAGAGATAATGGATAATTAATTGAAGGTGACTCGCCGCGAGGCTGTCTCCACGCCGGCTCGGCCGCTGCGCTGGACAGGCGGTCTGGACGGCGGAGCGTCGTGCTAATCACCTGACACCGCCGTCGTCGCCGACCTCTCTCGTCGCTCTGAGGTGGCGCGCGTTTGGGACCCCGAGAAGCACCGAAGGACGTTCCGCTGCGTTGACGTTCGTGTCCGTGCTTCCCGCGCCTAAGTTTCCGAGAAGAGGGCACCCTTTGGGATTCCGCCCGCGTCCAGAAAACCCGGTACACGCTGTTTAGCAAACAAGTGTACCGATAGCTGAAATGCGCGTACTGCGTACTGCGCGTGCGCGGAAACCAGACGCGCGTGAAGTGACCAGTGTGCGCATGCGCCGCGCCGACAACAGCGCCACCTCGGCGGCGTGACGTCAGAACCGCGTATTCGTAAGGGGACAGTTTCAGAAACGCAGGGCTCGGTCAACTGTAAATCAGTTAGGATAACTTCAATGCCGTAGTGGCATCGCTGTAACTGACTGCTAGTTGACATTATTTTTAACCCATTAGTTTGACTAAACTAAATGTAGTTTTTATGTAATTACGTATACGTTAGTAATTGTATTTAAATCTTTCAAGTTTGTAGGCGCAAGTTTCCCGCGTTAAATATTTGTTTTCAGGTTTTCTTTTTTCTCCTGATTTTATGCGTAACGAAAACAATATATTATTTAATATTAACTCTACACCACGAGGGACCTGAAATGAGTAATATTAGAGCGTCCGTATATGCGCGATTATTTTAACATCTCGCTGCAATTTTGTTGCCATCCCTGCTGTATATTTTATACTCTTATTTTAAGGGCAAGTCGTAATGTCTTCATTCTGAATGCCTTGTCGAGTCAGCTTCGATTCCGATTTTGCTTTCACCTTCGGCCTTCGCTCATTGGCATATCCTATGAAGGCTTTCAGTCTAGAACCCATCCCTTCCCCCATCTCCTTCCCTTCCCCGGAGACTTGGGAAGCTGCGTTCCTCAGCTCGCACCCGGACGACCAGCGTGGTCTGGTTGAGCGGGCCAAGGCAGCAGCGGCCAGCACTGGAGCCCTGAACTAGGGGCCCCACCCATCTTCGGATATTTCCATATTTAAATAAAATTTTACATCATCATCAGTCTAGAGGCCATTGAACTGAGCCTGAAACACGTGTATAATACATAGTTTTGCTCAGTATCGACGACTTACAAGGCATAGTTGGCTTAGTTCCCTTTGATTTCGTAGCAAAATCTGAACGAATCAAAGAAAATTGTCCCGAGAACTCGTGGCTTCTTTGAGAGCGCGAGCAGACATGTGCACCCCCCCCCCATAAACAAAGAGTAATTAAATACGATTATTCGTTAGTCGCTCACAAAGTCATTAAATACGTTACCTGGTTACAGATTCTCAAAAGGAAAACAGAGTTACTTTTCTCGCTCCTTTCACGACCAAATACACAACTGCTTTTGTTTCATGCTTTATTGTTTTCTTTTCAGTAGTCTCTCGACTTGAGCAATAGCTGCTTCTCCAAATTTCTATTATTTATGTTTTCCCTCTTCCTTGAGAATACATCTATGGCGAGGCTGAAGAGTCGTTCTACTGAAGCGCTCGAAGGAACGGCAGTGTTGTGCTTCGGGAAGAGCTGGTGAATTGGGGATTTCCCTTTCTCTTTTGTTCTCTCGGATTCTAAATTTCGAACATTGACAATGGGTTCTGTGCCTTCCCGTGTTGGCAACCTCCGGATTTACATTCGGTCCGTACACGATTCTAGAAGGTTAGACAGACGAAACGTTTTTTTTGTATTCGCTGGGCAAAGGACATTCCAAACAGTAGAGTTTGGCTGACGTCTTCAAAAATGAACGTTGCTATCAGTCACACTGTTTGGTTGTTTTTCGGCTCGCCCATCTGCCTTAGTCACGGTAGACGCATATTCAGGTTAGAATTAAAACCAGACCGTTTAAACGGCGTTGTACACGTTACTCCTCAAAGGTAACAAGATACCGTTACTCGTTATTTGGCCTTAAAAGTCAACTGAGTAGGTTACTCATAACGGATATAAGTAACTAGCTAAAGAAATATCAATTTTCACGGAAAAGCACCTGGGAAAGCAAATCGCTGCCATGTACGGAGACAACAAAATGAATGACAAGGCTTCAAGTATGTTCAGACAGAAGAAAACAGGCTGAGTTGTGAGACCGATCGCGGTAGAACGTCATGCTCACTGTCACAACGCAGACATTTCTTTAAAATCTAAACCTATCTTCTTTTTTTTTTAGCTTCGCATCTGTCGAGCTTTTTCCTTGTATTGCAGCAATTGGCTGTCTCAAGTGATTTGAGGGAAAGAAGACACTCCAGATCTCTTAAGGTGTACAAGAGCAAGGTCTTTCTCAGCCGCCAGAAGTATGGGCGTCTTACAATGCAATGCGTAACACTTTCTGGCAGTGTGGTTCATATCTTAAGCGATAAACTTCTAAAGAGACATTCATTTGATTCAAGGCAATTAAAATTTCACGATGCTCTCAAAAACTTTACGTGCGAAAAAACAAAGCGAGAAAAAACATAGATATCTATATATTCCTGGCCATTACGTCTGACAGCGTGGAAATAACAGATGCCTCGCTAAGCTCGATACCAAGTCCAGGCAGGTGATATACGTGCTCCAGCGAGCATAATACCGAGGTGGCTCGAACTCCACCGAGCGCGGGATACTACTGCCCGGAGGTTTTCTTATTTTTTAAAATTTTATTTTCTATGGTTTACGATCTTGTTCTCATTTCGGAGGTCAAAGGAATAAAAATAAGACCCGCTGTTCCAGGTGCCATCACAGCGCGGTCTGATATATACAGTAGTGAAGTTCGAGGGCCTTTCGCGAGACCGATGGTGTCTCCGAGCGATGTGCCACGAATCTCAAGCAATGTCGACGCGGAGAGCAATATCTCACGGGATGTCGTGCGAGTTTTATTGGGAATTCAGAGTTCCCGATTTTCTCACGTAATAAAAAAAATAATTATGAACTTCTATTGTGTTTTGAAAACAATTCATAGACCATCTATCTACTGCTTAAAATTGCAATGAACATATGTCTCATGACGCGCATGGTAGGCTATACAAGCAATAAAATGAAACGATACGTTAATTCAGTCGTGTGTAATTTATCTCAATATTTTATTTGCAATACTGTCAACTTTTCCTGCTGAACGAGGGAGATATTGCCTGATATAATCTGACACATGATGACCAAGAAATACATCCACAAAATATGTATGGAAATCATATCATAACAGTAAATCCAAGACCGCAGTTGCAAGCGCTTACACAAAACAAGCAAAAAGAAGCAAATGTAACACTTTCCTCCAGGTAAAAAAAAAAAAATTATAGCGGTCTGTCTAGGAAAGTTACTCAATACGCGTGAAGCGACACTTGAACGTCCCATGACGGAAAAATGGCTGTCGGGCCGTTCGTCTTCTATTTATATTAACATTTTAAGTCGATCAAGTTTAGGTCCTGCCGCCAATGGAGATACCTATTTCTCTTACCAAAGCCGTATCGGCGTTGCGCCTACTGTTTATAGAGAAAGAAAGCTATGCTTTTGTTCCTCCAAGGTGCCCGGAATCTGACGGAGACTCATCCGGAGATCAAGTCGTTTGCTTCTTGAGGAGGAATCGCTGTGATGTCAGACTGACGCCGAGTCCTGATGGGCTTTGATTGAAAGGAGGTGCGCGGACCTCAATGGTAGATACATCGAGGTCTATCCACAGCGTCCTTACACCATCGCAAACCCTGTGCATGAAGCAGACGAATCTTTTGCTTCCGCATTGCGAAGACGCCGCGTTGCCGTAATTTTGGTTGGACGCCTATAGATTCTCAGGTGGGCGTAATTAATTCATCAGTCCACTGCTGGGGCGTTCCAGATTCCCTTCGTGGGTTCGGCATGAAAAACGACTAAATTTGAGTTTTTAGGTATCGTGCCTCTAAATGTGCCATTTTGTCTCTAGTAAAACGTGTTAATGGGGTTCTACAATATAGAATATGTACAAGCTACAAGGTGTCCCACCAAAAAGACTTTATGATTTTTATCCGTATATTTGCAGGAAAGAGAAGAACTAGAAAAGACTATGCATCGACCGAACGTTCCGGTTTCTGCTTCCTAACATGAGCACTAGTGGTTTGGACCATGTGCAAATATTTTTAGAACTACCCTTATCTAATTCAAACGTTAGAAGCAATTTCGGCATGTGCTTTATGGTAAACTGGTGGTCAAGGAAATCCACGAACACATAAGGATGAATAGCGCAAATTTCGGGATCCGGCCCCAGTTTTTCTATTCAAAGTTTCAGAAAATGGGATACAGCTTTTGAGCATGATTACGGTTAGTTATAAAACTTTTTCAACTTATCCGAACCGCTAGTGCTACATTTGGGTAGAGACTATGCATTCGGCAAAGTGTAGTCTTTTTTTTTTTTTTTTGCGGTGAAAAAGACACGGTAATTTTTGTTTTGCGGATACACGCTGTAAATTTGGGACGTGTGTGTTAAATATATGTATACGTTTTAAAGTTCTTATTCGAATTGAAAACGCGTATCCTTCCCAAAAAGTCACTAAAATATAGGCAGTTTACTCAATATGCGATGTATTGAAAATTAAAAAGAACATATTCTATTTGACTCTAGTTTTCAGAAATCATGGCCCATAATTAGGGCTCCGTGTTTTCGGATAAATCCGAAAAACTCCGAAAAACACCCGCCGGTAAACTTTTGGTCAATTCGGATTTATCCGATAAACTCCGAATGTTTATGTGCCAATGCCGCCCCCCCCCCTCTCTCTCGCTAAAAAAAAGTATAAAAAAAGTAAAAGACATTTTTTTTTTTACAATTTGATCAGCACGGAGTCACTGGCACTAAGAAAATGGCACCATAATTATCTTTCAAATCTCAGACCGTTGTCAAAAGGGGTCTTGCCGCTTGTCTCGTCGAGGTTGATTCAGGGCAACAGGTCATTGTACATTCGGGTCACGGCAAAAGCCACACTTTTGGTTTCCAGTTTGAGCCATACGATTTGTGATTTAGAGAAAGAAGAAGGTATGTTTTTGCAAAAGTGAAAGCTATGGACCATAAAGATTGTATTAAATAGAGAAAAAAAGACAGTTGAAACTCTTTATTACATTCTTAACCACTCCAGCTCGCGCGGCCGCGGGCTAGATTGATAGAATAGGATGGGATGACAACGAGCTTCGTAGCGACTGCCCCCGGGAGTTTATTGATTTTAAGGTATCGAAGTTTATCGAAGCAACACTTGTGTGCGACTTTTGTCGTGGGACAAATTAATATTGCCAATGGCAATGGCACGAACGTCAGATTCAACTGAAGAAATTTTAATCGATACAAGCGCGGTTTATTTTTTATCTGGCATACGTTTACATCCGGTTATTATTTACATATTTATTTTCAATAGGAAACACTGCGAAATTAAACTCCGAATTTCGGAGAATTGGGAATCAAACAAATATAAACTCCGATAAGCTCCGAATCTTCAGCAAAAAATAAACTCCGAAAAACACCCTCCGAATTTGACGAAAAATACTCCGAAAACACTGAGCCCTACCCATAATGTGACGTTGCAAGCCCTTCAAAATTGTTCCTCGATATTTTTTTTATTTCTATTTAAAGCATTAAAATTGCCGAAAAACATCAAGCCTGTCAGTCGCTCTGCTAAATCCTCCAAATGTGACCGATTTTGCAGACCTCCTGTTATTGGAGTACATAAAGATAAGACGTTGCCGATTTCAAGAAAGGGCAGAAAAGTGCTAAAAGGTATAATCAGTCGGAAAAAAAAAACTGTACTGTGGCAGGATTTTGTTAAAATCAACAACCAATAGAAAATATTGCAGTTGAATACAAAAAACAATCGCTTCCCCTGCGAGCCATAACGATACTGTATCGATTTCTCAATTCCACAAACCTGTCTCTTGTTTACAAAACCCGGTGTGGGAACGAACGTGAGAAGTTCCGTATATTCTCGTCAGTTTATTGACCCGGGAATTTGGCGGTGGTAAACCGACAAGCTAGGTAAGAAACAGGATCGCCAATGCAAAGGGCAAAGGGCAAAATAGAAAGCGCAAGGAAACTGGGAGGTTGAGAGCTGTGTGATGCAGCTAGGGCCCTTACTTTCACAGTGGTGCCTAAGCTGCCAGTGTTTTATTCGTAAGTAGAACCTATTAAATTTAACTCAATTTACTACCTTAACACAGATGAAGGGGAGCGTAATAAGGAGTCAGAATAACTTGACTAAGTTTGCACTATGACACCCCAAAGGTGCCAGGGAGGATTTAGGGGAAGGGGGCGGGGGAAGAGGCAACCTCCCTCCCTCCCCCCATAAAGCCCTCCCCCCCCCCCATAAAGCCCTCAAGGTTTTCTTAATAAAATAAATCAACATACACAAGCTTCGTTTAGGTAGAAATGATTAGTTTTCGGTGACATAACAAACATTAGGTCAACAAAGCAGATCTGGGCAACGTTTCGCCCGTGATGTGATCTCCTTTGACCAGAAGCCCATAAGCACTCTGTGTGGTTTCGGAGCTTTCAGCCAGTTCTGTTTTCTGGGTTCCGAGAGGAACACTCTTCAGAAATATATTTTGTCGGGTTTCCTTAAGTTGCAAATAATTAAACAAAAATGACAAGATGGACAATTTGACTCGGTGGCCATTGCAACCCGATGGACATTTTCACTCGGTGGACATTTTGGCCCTATTGGACATTTCGTATCGATGGACATTTTGATTAGAAGGATATTTCGATTCGATTGGACAATTCTGTCCTAAAGGATATTTTGACACGCGCCTCACGTGACCTGTTGGACATATTGACCCGATGGACATTTCGTCTCTATGACATTCTGACTAAAGTTCCCCTCCCCAAGCCGGCTTCTGGTCGAAACTGTCTCTTGAGACGAAATGACCCATCGGTTTGAAATGTCCACCGAGTACGAATGTCCATCGAGTCAAAATGTCCATCCAGATCAAAACGTCCATCGAGACGAAATGTACATAGAGTCAAAATGCCCAATAGTTGATATTTTGACTCGATTGACATTTTGTCTTGATAGACGTTTTGACCTGGAATCAGCCAAGCCTGACCCATAAATCCGCCACTGAAAGGCACTGGGAGGCGAATGTAAAATATGACAGGTGTTTTGTTCTAATCTTTTTTTGTATTTTATTTTTGTATAAATTGGTACCAAAAACAAAGTGTGATGAAAATGGTTTTCAAGTGTACAAGCTTTAGATATATAACATACTCTTGATATCTTTTCACTTAAGAATTGCATATTCAGGCACTTGTCATGCCGCGGCACAAGCTTTTAGATTCCCTCCTGAAGGTCACCACCTGGATTCGCAGTTATCCATCACGAGTTTAACAACAGTGTCAGTCGCGCAAAGATGTTCTTCCCTGACACCCATTATAACGGACATCTGTTTGTCCTCCTCGAAACTTTCTGGAGTTTCCTCTACTCTCATCACATGTTCCTTACGACTGACGGTATCTTGGACGCGTAACAGAATGACTGAGGACACAGGTGATAACCTTCTTCGCGGAGGTCATTCAAACCTGGTGCCACGTCAAGAGAAGGGCATAGTAAATAGGTGAGCAAAAATTAAAAACACATTGTTATTTCGTAAAAAAAAAAAAAAACTACAGGTTTTCAATCAGAGACACACCACTGACGACAGCAAGTATAAAACACGCAGAACTGCAAAATTTCACATTTCCTGCTTTTAGAAAAAGCCTCTGGTTTTGTTTCACTCCAACCCAGACCATTAGTTAAGTGCCAATAATAAACAAAGTACGCGGTCTTCTGCATTTGTCACCAGAAACCATTTAATGTACTCCGCAAATAAAATTATACGTTGTCTATATATTGCACGAAGTCACGTCATTATCGATTATAGAAGAAAGAAAAGATAGGGCAGAAGAAGGCCAGACTTGCTTCCCAATGAGATGCTGCTCAAGATGTAGTGACTGAACATATTGGGGTGGACATCTAAGCATCGTGCCCCTATTGGCTAAGTTTAAAACCACACCCATTGGAACAACAACATAATTATTGTTAATTAGTTATTTGAGTTTCTGACACACTCGGCGCTGTGTCAGTGTTCTGGTGGGGCTCGTGCTCAGTTAGTGAAGAGCCAACAATCAATATGAATTCCTTCCCAACGCTGACGTATCACTCGTGTGTAACATGTGCCAGGCACTTGGTGGAGGCTTATGACATAAATAGCTAAATGCGTAGGAGTTGGGCTGGGTAAGCACCAAGCTCCGTTGAAAACAAACTGAACAACGCGCCCCAGATAGTTCTATCTCTTCAACTTCATAGCCCGCTTCAGAAAAGGCAACTTTCCCAGCAATTTTGTTCCCTAACTTTTCCAAGATTCTAAATGAAGTTGCTGGAAAAACTTCCTCCGTCTGAAGCGGGCCTTGGGCCCGCTTCACACGGGGCCAATTTGCCCAGAAATTCGGGTGTTTGTTAAAGAGTTGTTCACTACAATTCCCCAAATCCTCGAGCTGCGACACGAATTGCTGGGGAAGAGTTTGGCAGACACGGGTGAGCAACTCCGAAAACTCGGAGGAATCTGAAGCGGAAGCAGCCAATCAGGACGCCATATCTTTACGTGACCTCTCTTGTGGCGGTGGTTACGATAATTGAACAGAGGGTTTAACTTGATTTTGCTTTGAAACATCTTTTTCGCGACTATATGGTTTCAGGGAGAGGGAATGTAGTATTCCCAGCGGCAACAAAATATATTTAAAAAGAAACTCGTTACTAACTTGTAACTTTGTGTCGAAATAGTGTAATACATTTAAAAGTTTAATGGTGATGGTAACCAAGCAGAGGGGCTTGAGGAGTTGCTGCTTGTGAATGCGGTATGCTCGTGTTGCTGGTGTTGCGCAGTCTAGACGTTGTGGAAAATATCTTATTCTGAAGCGGGCCTAAGGAGCGGAGCGGTGACAATGGAAAGAGAGGCGGTGCGCCATCAATGCCACGGACTAGAGTCAGGGTCAGCAAACCACATAACGAAGCATTTTTCCCCCTTAATGGGGGGGGGGGGGACATACCACGGATGTCGTTTATTATGGTGACGTGAGTAAAGGCTGTCCAAGCAGAGACGACGAACACCCAATGACAGACGTCGAAAGGCGAATTCGGGTGACGTCGGGGATCGGGCAGAAGCTGCTGGAAGGTCCCATCCCTCCGCCAAAATTTAGAAATCCCGAGTAGACTTTCCACACTTGTCCTCTGTCTGGAGAGCCTGAGGACGCCAGCATGAGCGGTGCGTACTTATGTCGGTGCGTCCTCAACTGGCGACGCTTCTGCTTAGCAATTATCCACGCCCTTTCTGTGACAGTGCGCAAAAACTTGGGCTCTTCGAGTGTTTGGGAAAAATGCTCGTTGAAAGGAACGACCGAGAATAGGTCGTCCGAGGCGGAAGGGAAACGTTTGACGTGACGACTCCTTGTAAGAACGAGCTGACATGGACTACAACTTCTAAATCAGGAAGACAGAAACATATCACCCTTTTAGTCAGAACCTTCCCCGTTGAATGAACAGCGAAAGCGGTGAGCCGACTGTCTTTCTGTGTCACATCATAAAGAAGCTATTCATCATGTTTAGCACTTATGTCATGTGCGCTAGGAAAACCACTGTTCAGTATGGTTCACTTTTACAGCACATAAGGTTGTTGCGGTGTAAACAGGAAGATCTGAGTTTTGGCCCATATAGACCAACTCAGCTGTTTGACGTGACATCACTGCGGTGGCGCTGCTGTCGGCACTGCGCATGCGCAGCACCTCGCTTCTCCCGGATCTGGTTCCTGCACACGCGCTGTGGGGGCAAACGAGGGCTTGTTTTATAAACACTGTGTTGATGTATACGGTAAATAAAATGAGCACGAATTACTGCCTCAAGGTATTCAAAAGTAATCTCAAAGTAATTTCAAAGTAATTTCATTACTTTTGAAAAGTAATTGTAATGTAATATCATTACCTTTAGTCTGCGGTAATTTGTAATGTAATTTAATTACATTTTACAGTTTTCAGAAAAGTAATTAGTAATGTAATTTAATTATTTTTGAAAGTAATTTTGCCATCTCTGTAATAACGTAATATTTTATTTTACTTGTGCGTGTCTGCTTCGAAGTTATTCCGCTCTACGTATACACACAGCGAGATATTGTTCCACAAGATTTAATAGGTCCGATTTTTATTTATACCCTAAGTTCAAAATGAACTACCCCTTGTTTCATAAGTATGTTTGCGTACTACCCCTAACGACTGAATAAAACAAATAACGGATGTAAAATCCGCATCTTAACATAGAACCGCGCTTTGCGCCGCAAAATAAAAAAGATTAATAAAAACACACAAAAACATGCCTAGTTTATAATACTAGATCAATTTAGTCACCTCTCCGTACCTGCGACCGAGATCAAGACAGCATTCAAATCAGCATGGCAGCTTGTTTTCTGCGTGCGTCACACAAACCAAGCATCCAGTTACGCTTAGTATTCCCGTGAAAAAGACACGTGGACACGCACAAACAGATGCCCCAATAAATAAATAGAAAACCAATAAAAAAAAAGGAGCTCGAGATTGCGTTTATCAGTTCCATGCCCCCATTCAAGAGAGCAGCCGTTCAAAACACCTGTCCAGGTGTACGGCAGGCTGGTCGAACGGCAGTACCCCGGACGGTAAACATAAGACGGGAGAAGAACCCGCCCCACCTCGCGAGTCTCGGATCGACCAAAGTAGAATGCTTTATTCCTCGCTCTTTTTCATCTTCCTTTTTTCTTACTATCCACGGGGCATCGCACGTGGAACGGGCAAACGCTCGATCGTCCGCGAAGTTTGGACCATCCTCGGCCTGTGCGGCCTCCTCCGCATCATCGTTCGTTGCATTCGGCGGCATCTCTCGCGTTCCCACAAAGAACAAGCTTTCCACCAACGTTACGAAGAGCCGGTGCTTTCGTCGGTTTGGAGTTCACCGTTCATCCCTCCCGCGCCGTTCTTTCGAGCGGCCACGGGGCGGCCGCGCCCGCCACACCTCCGTCCGATGTTCCTTGTTCATCAATGTGTCCGAACACCTTCGCCGTTTTCGTGCAAGTCCAGGTAAATACTAAACTGCTTCCGCCCAAGAACAAGAGATAGTTTCCCGCAGAACGCGAAAATAATCGTGATTCAAGCTAGAAAAATAAAAAAACAAAATATGAGTGCTGAGAAGAAACGGAAGAGTAAATCTCTTTCGTCGAATGACTTCGTCTCGGAGGATCGCACCTGTACAAAGACTGGGCTGAAATATATACCTGCTGTGGCGGGCTGCCGGCGTTCTGTACGAGGCGAGTTTAATCTCGAGCAGCCTTCTTTTATTTCAGGCAGACGTCTCGGGTCTCTAAACAAGAGAGAGAACCCGCCTCTTCATCCGCCGAAGGAAATAGCGCGCGCGCAAAGAGAGAGACAGATAGATTGAAGAAGAGAGCACCTCAGATTCGCGAACAACTCGAGAACGACAAGCGTTGGGACGACACTAAACGAGCAAAACGACACACAAAAACACGAGCGAAATGAAAACGCGGAGGGGAAGCACGTTTTTCGTGTTTTTCTCGTTTATTTTCGCTCCCCGTTGCCATCATTATCGTCCTTTCTTTTTTTCTCTTTTCTTTTCGTTGTTTAGTTTTGGAACCGGCGGCCATGCCGAGAAGCACCTTCTCTCCTGCAGGGACGAGTGTGGTGAAAGAGAGCGGGCGTCAGCTTCCGCCGCCGTCCGCGGGAGGGCGCCACAGGCCGCGCCGTGCGCTCTGCTCCGCAGCGGCTCGTCTCAATGGGCTCCGTGGCAGCGCTCGGAGACACAAGGTTCCCCCGTGCCGCAGCCTCCGACGACCGCATTCCCGGGACGACCCTCCGTCCACCGCTGCTCGCATCCGACCCCACGTCGCCGCCTCGCTGCTGTTGCTGCTGCTTCGACCTTCGCTCCGCCGCTGGACCGGACTCCCGCGTCGTGTGAACGGACGCTGGCCCGTGTGTGAACCCGCGCCCGTCTCGAGCGCATCCTTCCCGACGACTTGGGCGACTCTTGCAGGGTCGGTTCGCCGGCCGGCACCCTCTTCGTTCTTGGGAACCCACGCGGCGCGGATGCCCCGCTCGGAATGAAGCTCGTTGCTTCGAGGTTTACCTGAACTGTGTCTATGAGTGGAGAAAAAAAGTTTGTATGGTCTTGTGCGCGTGCTAGTGAGTGTTCATTACAATTGTGGTTGTGGTGTCATCGTCGTCGGTGTCGTCATCGTCGTCGTCGTCGTACCGCCGTCCTCGTTCAAAAATAAGGACGCGCGACGCGGTGCTTTTTCTAACTGGAGCGGACACCGCGCGTCATGCTGCTGTTGTGTCCGACTGCTGGTTCGTAACCTCGGTTCGGAAGAGATGACCTTTTGCCGACATCGGTTGTCGCCGGTGCAGCTGCTGCGCTGATTAGAGAAGCAGTGTGGTGCGCGTTCTCTTCTCAGCCGGTCCGCGACTTCGTCTCGGATACTTGAGCCGGCGGGACGCTCTCTCCGAGCAGCCGATCCAGCGATGCAGTTACGGAGGCTTCTTCGAGATCGGAGGCTTCTCGCCGTCGACGGAATGCGACGCGCTGCCGTCGCCGCACTCGCCGGATGTCTGCTACTCCTGGATACAGGTGAGTGCCGTCCCGCTGCTCCGGTCGCTCTCGATCCGATCCTCGCGTCAACCGGGATGCTGGACGCGCACGCCGATGCGATGTGTTTCTCCTCACGCTCACTTAGGGCTCCGATCCTTCCCGGAAGTGCCAAGTCCGAGCTCATTATACGCTATGGTATTTACATGTCCTCTCTTTGCGTTCACTGCGTTCTGTTTCTTCGTATCTGGCTGTTTGTACCACATCGTCCGCACCAACCCTTTTGATACCCGCCTCTTTTGGGGAAACGTTATAAAGTCTGAGGTGTGTAGTCGGGCGATCGAAGGGATTGAGTACGATGTGTGCCCCGTCAGTTTTCTTGCGTGCTGTGATCGTCCGTACTCCTTAACATTCGTTCTTCGCCTTCTCACCGACAACGTGGATGTCAGGTTTTTATTGCACGAACCTCCGTTGTCGATAGCTCGGGCTCCACGGAATCGGCTGACTTTCCCGTTGCGATGCGGTGTTTTTGTAACTTCACGATAGGTTTTTAGTGCGCGATGACTCTTCGTAAAAGATTGAGAGAGAGAGACAGAGCCCCGAGTTACACGTCGAAAGTGGCGCTGTCCCTGTTATTCGGTTAATCCCCGTGCAATTGGAGAATTACGTGTCCCTCAGTTCCCTGAATCCCCGCCCCTTCTTCGCTAAAACTACAAATAACCATCGCAGTTCAACGGAGTTTTTGTTATACAAACCTTCGTCCTGCCAAGGATTCTACCTGAATTCTCGACATTCCTCGTTTCTTAGGTAACGGGTATCATTTTTTTTTTCGATTCATTTAATTTAAGATTGCTAGCATCCCCAACTTTCTTGAGCATCAACACCTCGGCCCCTGCACTCAAATGAAAATTTAAACTGAAGAACAAGAAACATCGCAATGTTCCCGGGGAATATTGAAGATGACACTCATAACAGATCAATAGGCAGTAATTAAACACTTTGACGCGTATAGCTTTCATTTCATGACTCTACAAATTGTTTTGCATTGAATCATATGTGCCACATTCACAAGATTGTCAATTTCTGCTCTTCTTGACAAAAGATCGTAATGTTCTCCAGGACTCTACTTGCCCGGGTGACATAGACCGCAAATCAATTATAATTTTGATATTTCCTTGAACACTTTTATTTCACATTATGTCCAGAAGGTTGGCCATGGAGCCGGATCTATGCGCATCCGTACATAGAGCACCGACGCACCCCTAACCGAACTTGATCTGCGGGATTTCGGGACCGTTCCAAGCAAGAAAAAATTTAGTTGGCTACTGACGTTTGTTATTTTGTTATGGATCCGAGGAACAGCTGCTCCGTCTTTTTCCCCCATCCTTTCGACTTCCTTGTTTCATCTCTCGAGGCCTCGTCACCCTGACGCTCCTTAACCTTCGCTGACGCTCGCTAGCAGCTCTCAACTTTGGCTCGTCGCTTTAATGCGCGAATTACGCTTTAAGCCACGACGCCGCTCGAGGGATTCATTGCCACGACCGTGAGACACGCAAGCAAGCAAGCAAGGCCCGCCCATTTTCAAAGGTAGGAAAACAAAATCAGAACTCGGGAAACGAATTGCGGTAATTTCGGACGCCGCACAGAGTTGCTCATCACGCGAGGTTTTGAGAACTCCGGCGTGAAAAATCTCTCTCACCTTCCTTTCAACCACTCCCCCATTTACCAGTCGCCTTCAATTGTCTCACGCGCAAGCGCTCCGAGCGAAACGCAAATCAAAAAAATATAAAAGAACATCATTTCGACAACCAAGACCTGACGACCGTTCCGTCGACTGTCCCCTCCTCATCAGTGGGCACTTTTGAGAAATAAACTCGGCGCCCCGCTTTGGGCACTCCCTCGGCGACCCCCAGAGTCCTGCTGCTGCAGCGCTGATTAGAGCGTCGCCTGTAGAGGGAGAAGGGAACGCCTGCTGGACTCTGCGATGGCCGTCGTCGAGGTCTCCTTCGCAGCCCAGACCGACGACAGTGTAGCAGCGCAGGGACCGGATTGACCGGGGTCCCTGGCTGCCTTCGTTCCCCCCTAAGGCGGAGGACTTGTCCGCGCCGAGGAAACCGGCGGAGACTTTCGCCCCAGCTGGGGATGCGCCCGGAATTCGGCGCCGACAGCGGGGATGCTCTAATTGGCCGATCACGTGATGACGATCGAGAGCCCCGTCCGGGAACCTCGATTAACAAACGACGGGATTTCTCTCTCTCCTGTTCTTCCCTGTCCCCTCTCTCTCGCCTTCCTTTCGAACTTTAGATCTGCAGGGACAGACCGCCGATGTCGGTTTAGATAGGATAGAAATATAAGCGCTTTTCTGCGCACTACGCTCGTCGTTTTAAAGTATAACCTTCGCGCAAGCGACTGGTTCCTATGTGAAAATATTAAGACGTTTTTCTATACATTGCTCGCCTAGCTTTTATGTGTAATTTTGGTTTTGCGCCCATGTGCTACTCTTCTATATTAGTCTTTTCTTATATTACGCATCACGGCCATTATCCCGAGTCTTGTACGATGAATTGAAGTTTCGGAAAACACGCACACTCCACATCCTGAAGACGTCAAACGCTTTCTACACCGACAAAACGAGGTTTCTTATAAGTCCATGAGACTTCTGAACGGCGTTTTGTGGTCCGGCCTGCTTAGAATTATGTGAACAGCGCATAGGCCACAGAATAACCCTATAGGATTAATCGTTCTGGTGATCTCGATCTGATAAATAGCGCCACGATTGGTCACTTACGGCCGGCTGTCCGTGTATTTTACGATTTGTATTGAGACTATTTCCGAGCGAACCTAGCTCGCCCACCGTCTCGCCAACACACGCGCACGCCCACTTCAATTGGGTTATTATGCGGGAAATTAACGTGGGATGATGGCGATAGGTTATGGTACTCCTATTTTGGCTACCGTTTACGATTTTGTAAAGCACGACCGAGTGACGAGACCTCAGTGAAGTAGACAGCTGCCATATTCTGGATCGATATATTTCTCTTTCATACAGAAAATAAAAAATAGGACACTCGGTATATTGTTTTTTACTGTATCTCCGGACCCATTCCTGGAGGCCTCTTCGTCAGTTTTCTCGTCTTGACCGCTTCGGCGGGTCACCAGCAGCGTGCAGCGGGTCTTTGGTGACCTCGCAGGCAGCGTATATCCCAATAGTGCTCCGCAGCTTACCGACAAATATCGATAAAATTACCGTTCATGTCGCACGCAGTCCTGACATTGGGGATGTAAAAATATTGCAAATATACATCACTTGAGATTTTCCGTAGTAGCGGCCATTTTATTGACTGCCTTCTTTCCAAGTTCATTCTTGGAGCATATGACGGTGACGTTGCCCTCAAACGAGGACTCTGTTCCTAATGACGTATGGTGCTATTCTTTTTTTTTTATCTGGTTACATTTATGCGTTACCATCAAACTCACAATGGATTCGGCATAATTCCTTGAACTCCCAATGCGAGGAAGTAGCGTGACAGTCAAAATATCGATCACCGTTGCTTGTGTCAATTATAATTTTAAGCACAGTTTTAGCTTCATTTTAGATCCTTAGTCTTTTTTTTATATGTAAATTTTCCTGCCGACGTTTTAGATAAGAAACAATCGACATTAAGGTCTTAGAAACAAATAGACAAAAGTAGGGCCGCGAGGCGGAGACATCGCGCTTTAGAAATAAAGTGTGCGAATGTGCCCAGAAAACAACAAGTTCAGCCAGAACAAGAAAAAAAAAAAAAAAGACCCGCGCTTGGCGCTCTTCCAGTTTTCAAGCGCGTTCCGCTTGTCCCTCCGAGGACTGTAGACCCCTTCTCCTCCCCCAGACTCCGTGCTTCAAAAACCGAGAGAAATTTTTTTAAAGACAGGAACCAGCGTCGAGGCAAGGCTTACTTTTTAGTGTGTTTCCTCATCGCCCTGTTGTTGTATGGCGGCGTTATAATTTTTAAACGTGGCGGCGTACGCTGTTATTGTCCCAGAGAAGGAACAGCCTGCATCGTTTATAAAAGACCTCGAGCTGCAAGGCGGCACTGCTGATGCGTCATCCGCTCACTGTCGTTTTTTTTTTTGTTTTTTAGGCGGGCTTAATGGGCCCTAAAGAAGATTTCACATTGAACAATGAACAAGAAGATATGAGCGCAATTTTATTCGGCAGACTTCTCTTTCAAAGTAATTTGTTCGCCAACGCGAAACAATGACTCCAGGTGGCACTGAAGACTTATTTAGGACTAACTTTGACAAGCTAACAAAGTTCAGCAATAAACTATAATCTCCCCTAATGTATGGCACAAACTCATTCGGAATTAAAGGCTGTGCAAGGCGTCCAAAATGGAAAAAAAAAGAGGCTTGTGTGATATTTCAGGACCGGATTGCTAGAAAAGCGTCTCTGCTGAGACTGGATGAAAGAAAGCGCTGTAAAGGCTGGGGCGCGCGAAAGTCTCGAGACGCGGTTCGAGTTCCGCTCAGCTCGTGCGCTGGCTTTGACAGTGCTTTCCGTGCCCCAGTCTCAACTGAGACGCTGTTTCTATACTCCGTTCACTCCTTAAGCTGAGACTAAAAGCTCCGCCTTCATCGCGAGCTTTCTCCTCTTGCTGACACAGGTGTGAAGGCGCAGGCACGCGCAACCAAAGCACTGCGGAAGCCAGCGAGCTCGCGCTCAAGGCGGAGCTTCTTGTCTCAGCTTAAGGGTGAACGGAGTATAGCGAGCCGGCCCTGCTGTCTGTTATTCATTCTTTTAACTATACCGTACACGTCGGGTACCCTTGTGCGATTATGCAGCAGAGGAACTTGTTCGGTGACGTGACCTGATCTCTGAAGCAGACATCCTTTATTAAAACCAACGAAACGCGACTTTCTTTTTTCCTTCTTTTTTTCTTTTTTTTAGCAGCGTTGTCGATTTTTGTTTAAGTATAAAGACACCCCTGGCAGGAAGCACAGAACTAAGGGCAAGGAGCCAGACGCTTCAAAACAGAAACCATTTGGCAAAGGAGGTAGTACGTTAAAGTCAGAAGAATAACCTCGTGTTAAGCGAAGAAAGGGTAAAAGCACAGGCGAGCTGGTGAATAACTTCCATCCTAAACCGGAGACACGGTAAAATAAAAAAAACGGACAAAGCAACAACAAGTCTCAACAAGTCTTAAGCGCACGTTAGTTCTCAAGCAGCGAGCGTACAGCAGAAGAAGCGCTACGGATTGGCGGGAAAAAAGCGAGAGGCTGTTTTTTTTTCACTTGGTATGGCATAAAAACCAGCATATTAGCACGCGATGTTTCGGTGGCACTCTCGTCCCCAGCCACCTTATAGGACGTCATCCGGTATGGGCGACGAAAAATCAATCCAATGTTTCAACCTGCATAATAGAAGCCTAAAATAAAGCGCGCAAAGCAAAACGATGCAAAGTGTGACGGTTACGCTTATATCCCTCAAATGCCCTCTATTGAGCGTGGCAAACGCAAAATCAATGTTTTCGCCCATACTGTGAAGTGACGCCGACTCACAGATGGCGGCTGCGACTCGCTCGAAAAGGTCTATAGACGACTGCAAACAGGGCATCATGGCAGCCCCCATGTTGCTGCTCGTGTGAGCATGCACGTGCAGTGCAAGCCTGCCGAAACTACCTTCACGCACATATTGCATATGCTTGCGTTTGAACTCTTGGGGCTCCAATCCAAATGGGGACGCCATGCTTGTAAACGTCTATAGCTCAGTGTCTGCTCTGCTCCATGGGCGCCGCCATGTTCGTTTTATGCTGACGCCACGACACGCTAGGGGGCTGCGCTTTTTTGCAAGACTCTGTTATTTTTAGAAACTTTCGCACATCTCGTAGTGCAAGAACGTCAGAAATGCATATATCACAACGCTCCAAGAAGAACAGCAATGCCAAGGGTGATGTAAAAGTGAAAAAAAAAAAAACATGTTTTATGCGCAGTGCCTTTTATCACACGAGCCTGCGTTTGAGATTATTATTTCCCATATTTGTCGCTGGGCGGTAGGATTCTTGACACTGGTCTATATATGTTATTCGGTTCCTGCCGTTCTCAGTCACGTGGGTTTTGTATCTGGTGTGCGGGACGAAAAATAATAAAACCTTTCAACCTGGAATATGCGAGAAAATATAGGCGAGACAAAACAAGAATGTGTGACAATCACGCATTTTTCGTGAGCACCTTCCAGCGGCTTTGGAGATATCAAAACGACGTATTAACGCATACCAGAAGTGACGTACTGTAGCATAATTTCTCGTGAAAAAAAAAAACACATTTCTGCTAACGAAAAACAGAAAACCTTCTTATTTTTTAATCTTTTATTTTTTTTTACGAGAAACATTTGAATGATCAAACCTCCATGGTACAGACTAGAAGAATCGACTTTTTGTTCTATCTTGGTCACAAAAAAGGAAACCGTAGTTGGCATTTAGCAATGATGGTAATTTGTTTTCATAAAATGTTCTATTTTGTATTATTTGTAGAGTGTTTGTAAGAAAAACTGCAATATTAATAACAAAAAGAGGCAGGCGATGAAACATTAATATTTAAATTAAGGAATGCCTCAGAGCCCGTCGAAAGCTACTTCGACAGCTGCGTGTTGTTGAAAGCTTGCTGGATTCCAGCTGAATCTAAGGCGCAGGACGCCCATCGAAGACCTTAGTATATATTGTGTTATTGTTTTCTGGTTCTAGCTGGCAACCTTCCTTTGGTGTAATTAAGTGGTTCTTTTGAGGACATCGACGTCTTTTTATAAGGTCGTCAGATTAACTGTCGTAGACTGTTCGTATGTCCTCAAATTTCTGCGCTGTACCGCGTGGACAATAAATATTATATGCTACGGCGCATCAAATTTTTAATATTCTCATCGGCACATTATAGATGAAGTGCACAATGCGATTGGTATTTTATCTAGAATTAGAAAGAAATGGAACGAAAATTCACTCTGTTCCACACCCCTGGTTCACGAGTCAATCAAAGCCTTTCAGATCGAACGCATTCATAGCACAGGTAAATCAGCTCGCGATCCCGACACTGTGCGTGACCCTTGGCGCGCGGTGATCCCTCAGTTGTACAAAGGCATTCGGTACGAAGGCCCTTAAATTGCCCGTAAAACGGGGGTGTACAAGTAAAGTCCTTAGATTAAATAGGTTAGAGAGGCTACCGTCGGAACGTTTCGTCGCAGTTATGGGTCCCACAGCGCTCTCGCAACTTGAGACCGACAAAATCTACGAATGCGCAATCCGGATTTTATATGCATCAACGAGAAAGGATATAGGCCCATTTACACCGCTGCGTTAAAAAGCGTTTGACTGCGAGTAACCGGGGTATCCGTGTTACGAGCCGTGTGCCCAACTGCTCGTTAAATTGCTTGCCCCGCTTCGTGCGGAGCACGGATTGACACGGTGACTCGCGACCATTTCCTGACGCAACGCAGTCAAAAGGCGGTCAATCGGACTCAAACGCGACTCTGTTGATGGGCCTTTATTCGCCGTTTAGCGTTCAAGCCGCTGCGCGAGCGTTCGCGCGGGCGATTCAGATTCTATAGCGAGGAGAATCTCGACTCTTTGTAACTCCTCCGTCTGTATTTTTTTTTTCTTCTCTCTCGCGCCAGTGCACTTTTTCGAGTCAAAATGGCGGCTCAGACAGGAGCTGGATCCGCCCATCCTGTCGGCAGCCAAGAGTGGCGAACGCAAATTCCTCGCAATCAATTATTCAAATGCCGTTTAAAGATTTCCATACGGATCGAGAGAACCGGCCGAGCCCTTGCGTCAGAACCTTGGGCTCAGCGTTCCTTCCTTGTCTCCTCCTCGGGAAGTTAAAATCGAGAAAAATGCATGGGGAAAAAAAAAAAGTATATATATAGAAACACCTTAACCCGAACCGAAGTCGATCCTTGCGCGGCTCTTTTGTCATTAATCTCGATTTCTATTTGTCGAGCTCTCCGTCGCCCCTCCGTTTTCCGTGATCAGGAAACGCACGGGGATCACGGGTGCATAAGTGTCCTCCGCTGCTACAACGGCTGTATAATGGGACTACCGAAGGAGAATGTGGGCGTCACACTCTCGAGTTTACGTTTAAACCCGGTCCCAACGAAGCACGCTCGGTCCGGTGAAAGCGCACCCTGTGTTGTTCTCGTCTATACTTTGAAAAGTCGGACGTGGAGACGTCAGACACGGCGAAACCGCAGTTTCATAGTACTGCCACTGGTAGATGAAACGAGTACTGGATTCGTAAACTGCAGGGTGTTTACGAGCGCCATTCGCGCGTAAAACAATTGTATAAATAACGCAATCCACTGAGTGCAATTAATCTTTTTCGCAAATAGTATATCTAAGTGGTGTAATTTTCATAACCAAATTTCATATGTAAAAAAATAATTAGCAAAAAAATTGGATGTTTGTTTTTTATGCACAGAGAGAGCGCAAACGCGATTTCGCAACTGCGACTTCGGCCATTGCAGCCTCCACCATGCTATATTGAGCGCACGGGCAACGCCGCTAACTGCGAAATTGCAAGTAAAATCGCACCATGTGAATCAGGCTTGATGCTGCTACTCACATGTGGGGCAACACAAAGCAAAAAAATATGAAAGCTTCGATATCAACTCACGAAAGCAAATCCAGCAGATCCGAATGCCTGTGGTATGATCTGCTTTATTTATGCGAACTTTGTAACGTCGCAATAGAGCACGGAACCACTCTTTACACTTAACGACAGCTGTATACACGCTGATACGAAATCTAGTGAAAGACACACTATTTTTTTAAGAAGGCTTGTGATCGCCGACTAGAACCATTGGTCGAACCAAATTTTTGTTTATACGTTTTTTGTGTCACTTGCTTTACCTCTTTTCCCGTCAGTTGGTTCTAAGGGAATTAGACGTTGTATACCAGTCATTATTGGTCAAAAACGTCATCCCTAATTAAATTACGTTAATACAAAGACAGAGCGAGTAGGCCGACTCAAGCCTGAACTGGCTGGTTCGGCTGAAAAATAGTAATATTAAAGTTGTGCGTACGTTTATACAGCCGGAAGATAGCCACCCTCAATAGGCGCCTGGTGTCTCAGCCGTAGATAAAAAAATTTAGCCAGAGCAGTAAAACCGCTAGCCTGGGATCATTAACGTACACCACGCAGTAGTGATGCAAGACCGCACGCCGGTATGGTGCTCAATCAGAACGAAACGTGCAGGGGTGGGGATGGAATTCAGGATCTCTCATCGTCTGATTGATCGTCGCCCTACTTTAATCTATTAGTGTTTTGCTTATGTAAACGCATCACAAGAGCTATTATAGGAGAAGCATCCAACCCTATTACCGTAAAACTCTTTAAAAAAACAAAAAAAACAGCAGTTAAAACAAAATTGTAAGCAAAGGTTTTGTCTAATTCTCTCTGATGTGAACTATTTGAGCGTTGGTAAAATTGTTACTTTAACGAACAATGGCACACACACGACACGAACATTCCAAAGGCACATTTTTATTCCTTAATAACAGATAACGAAGAAGAAGAAAAAAAGAAAAAAGAATACAGCAGAGTGAAGAGTATTCAAGAAACCACTCCGTCGATCTCTCGAGATATTTTACGCAGCCAGATTGTTGCGGGACCAATTTGAGCTAAATGGCTTCTCCTCATTCGCGCAACCCGCGCCGATCCCTCACAGAAAAGTCGTATGTTCCCACGCCACCCTTCCCCTTCGCTTGCACACTCTCGAAACAATCTTTCCAGCTTCATATTCGTGTTCCCATGCAATCGGCGATACAAATCAACGCGTTGGTTTCTCAGGGATCCCTCGAGAACACAATACGTAGAACCGGAAGAACCCTCGTGGACATCGTAGTCGGCCTCCCGACAGAAACGCCATGCCACAACCGACTTCTTTTTCTCCCTCGTTTTTTCGAAACTCGGAACAGTATTCAAAATTGCAATGCTCCGAGCATTGGGGCGGGTCGTCGGCAACGGCGGCAATCACGGACGTAGTATCGCGTGACTTTCATCCCTCACGACGCGCTGAGATTGCCGTGCACCATCGTCGAGTGACGCACGCTCCTCTCGCCACCTCCCTCCGCCTTTTCTCTATCCCTGGAGCTGATTTCGGCTTTCCCAGCGATTCCACGACATAACTTGTTCCCTCGAATGCGGCTATGCAGCGGTCGGACCGTTGTTGGTCGGCAAGTGTTCGGTCGGAGGGGCTTCTTTGACCGCCGTACAAAGCACCGGGACATTCCATCGGGGGCCCCGTGTGTTGCTCCCTTTATTTGCTCCGTCTGCCTGACTTGAGGCGTGCGTGTGCGCGCTGTGTATGGCCGAACAGACGACCCGCCAACTTCGGCCCCCTCAAAGTCGTGCGTGCGCGATGCTCCGACAAAGGGAGAGGGAAAGATAGCTGGAACGAACGAACGTTAAAAAAGGAGGAGGAAGGCAGTCGGAGGGATGAAAAAGATTGCGGGGGAGATGATCTTACGTGGGGTCTTCTTTCCTCTCCATCCTCCTCCCCGCCTTTATTTCTCCTTCTTTAGTGCACGCCCCCTCAACACGACGTAACAAACCGCAATAGTTCTCCTTCGCCGGCGGCTCCTTTATTTATTTACTCGTTGTTATACTTATTTCCGCGACATCGGCGCGTACACCGCGGAGGTTTTGTTCTCTCGTTTGTAAACCTCGTCTGCGGCCGGAGAGACCGTCATCACCACGCGTGCATCTGTGAGGCCGGGGAAGAGAGGTGATGTACCGACGGTGTGATCTCCGAAATAACACGGTGTGAAAGACATTAACTCCGCGCAACTTCTCCGCCCTCCTTCCAGAAGAAAATAAATGCACCGCAAAATCTAAAGGAAAAAAACAAAAACAGCGTGTATGATGGTTTTCTGGACTCGTGCGTCGTGGTGGTGGACGTTGCGGTAGTCAGAGCGCACTGGAGCGCGAAAACGTGAACCGGAGCTGTGTTTTTTTTTTTTCTCCTTCTGTTGCTAACTTACAGTTTTTCCTACTCGTTCCTGTCTGCTGAGTGGTGTGTACGAAGGTACTATTTTAAAGAAACCCGTCCGTTTGAGTTTTTCTTTCATTTCTCGTGGAGCGTGCACGCGGGGAAGAATTGAACGCCTTCGCTTGAAGGCCGGAAGTAGTGTGTCTGTGACGTATACGGGCGCCGCGGAGATGAAAGTATGCGGTGTTTTAGTCAAAACGCGCGCCTACTCGCGACATTGAAAAAAAAAGACAAAAAAAAGATTAAATAATAGAGCCGACGAAAAATGGGGGGGGGAAGAGGGAGGGAGGGGGATTTAGTGCACAACGGATCTCGGTGTCACGATCGGATATGCACGCCTCACAAGGCAGTGAACTACATCCGACAATGACATCCAGATAAACCAATCTCGAAACATAGCTTCTTTTTTTCTCTTTTTCTTTTGTCTGCAAGTCGCATTTGATATTTTAGCAACAAGAAAAGCGCAATACGTTTGTGCTCACGTATATTCTGCCACTGTTCTACTGCTAATAGAGCACTTAATATAATGTATTGTTGTCTTTCTTTTGTTTTTCACTGCATAGCACCGTTACAAATCCACGCAACAGGCTGTTTTCAAGCTGAAGCATATAAAGGAGAATTAACGTATTTGGCCTCCTGACGTCCGCGCTCCCCCTTCTCTTCTTTATACAAATAAATAACCCTACTATTTCGAAGATCCGACCCAGCTTTCCCAGTTCCGTGCACCGATACAAAATCAGATCGAATACAGTCCTTTTTCCCGTCCCCAGTATCTATATTTCGAACGCTTCGAAGTTCGATCCTTGCCCAGATTCAAGAAGACGTCCAAGTGGGCAGGATATCGATCCAGCTATATACGCCGTCCACCACGGAAACAGGCGGCGACCCACCAAGCCGTTAGGCTAATGAACAGTCGGAAGTCATTATGTGCGGTTCCGTGTTTTCAGCGTTGCCGGTTGCAGCACTCGGCGAAACTAACAACCGTGAAGCGCGAGCGCATTAGGCCAATGCGAACCAATTACGTAATAAGGTGAGAATCGCGATCAGCCCGTCTTCTTTCCAAGACAGGCAAACGGCCAGCAACCGTGGCTTTCCCGCAACACAAATGCGAAATCCCAGACTTTTTTTTTTTTACGCTCATATAAGTGCGCCGGTGAACGAATATCGAGGACGCGAACTGACGGGAAGTGTCCTGCCTTTTGTTTGAACCGCGCACTAAGGAGACAGACGCACGCATTTTGTCGGAGCCGGCGAGCAGTTCGCGTCGAGGCAGCCCGCACCGATTGCTAACCAGCCTTAATGACAATGCCTCGCCGGGCTCTGTTCCTCCTCATTGCGTCCGTGCACACGCATCGGCGGGAACTAATTAGAGGATGAAAAGAGTTCCCCGAAACAAACGGCACAAGCACACTCGCGAACCAAAGAAGGAGAAATAAATTTGCGTCCGTCCTAGCGCGCGCCAGTCGTCCCCTTTGTTTCTATTTCTCTCTCTCTCTCTCTTTCTGTCTTTCTCTATGTTTGATGTCCTCTGTCTTTCTCGAGGCTTCGAAGCAAGGGGCACATGCTTGAGAGTGACCCTGCTAGGAGCAGAAATTAAACGAGACGAAAGGAAGGCGCGAACGACGTAAAACTCCGAACAGCGAGAGGAAAAAACAACAAATTTGCCGTGGAAAAAGAGCCAGAAAACATTGCGTCCCGATTATTAAGGTTTTCTATGGAAATTACCAAACCAGCTGTTTCCTTTTCGCGGGCCTCTCTCAGACAGACAAATAGGCAGCCTCCATTTTTCGCGCTCGCAAGTTCCAACATTACTCCTCTCCCCCCCCCCCCCTCCCTAAGCTTCGTTGCCTACCTTTCCCCCTTCCTTTTACATCGAAGTCTTCCGACGTCTGCTCGTGTTTAACTCATTTCAATTCTCCATATTATGGGGGTCTTCATAAGCAAAAAGAAAGACAACAATTCGAAAGAGGACAAAAGCACATCGGACCAACAGTCTCTCATTCATTTCCTTTAAGACGCGTCTTCTCTTAATCACACTGACAGTTCGGGATATGTTCCGAACCGATGGCGTAATTAAGGACCCGAAGTCGAAGCAAGAGTAGTAGTGCCCGACGCTGTCTCTCTCCCCTTTTCCCCTCTCTTTCTTTTTCCCCATCTGCAGAGCCGCGATATCTGTTCCTGGATATGAGATTTATAATTGAGAGATCCTGCCGAGACGGGGCAAGCACGCAGTCTCAAGTTTCCGCGCAGCGGAGCTCCCGGCTGATTGCACACGAGTTCTCCCGGGAACCTGCGCGGAGTTTTGACGCTCAAACGGCTGGTGTACCAGTAACGCGGTCAATTATTGTTTTCTTTTTTATCCTAAATCCCTCGTTAAGTCTCGGACTGATTAGCGCGTCAGCGTCCGCAGGCTTTCTCTTTTGTTTGTGGGGCGATACGAGAAAGCGCTTATGTAAACCTCAGGAAGATTAAAAAAAAAAAAAAAAGCTGCATAAAGATTTTTCAACGGTGTTGCCTTTTCTCACTCTTCTGTTTAGGAGATGCTGAACTTTGTTCATTCTGATTTTCGTCGCCTAGACGGTTGAATCTCGCCTGTGTGCACACTCCTGTTGCTGTTCTTCCCTTCGCATTTGAGAGTCTAGGTGGCCGATTAATCAAAACTGCGGACTTTTCCCTTTTACGAAGGGAATAAAACGTAAGCCTCTTTTTATTCGCAGGTTTGGGTTCAGACACGGGGCCCTGAAGAGTGCCTCGATTTAACGATACCTTGTTGTTGACTAGCATAATTAGCTCTCATGCGTTGCGTGAACCCACTGGAAAAGCACGGACGCGAATCTGCCGTTTTGTTTTAGGTTTTTCGTGGCGGCCTACATAAGCAAGAAAAATTTATGATAGTAGTTTTCGTCTCTTGCCTGTTGCCATGTTACTGCTACATACAACTCCCGTGGTGAAATATTATCGTCCCGTATTCCATAAGCCTGGTTTTGTCGGATTTAATTGGTGTGATAATAAATAAAACAATGTTACTGTGCCCCCCCCCCCCAATTTCTACCTTTTTCCTCATTCAATGCACACCCCTATACACGCTGCCGGTCATGCGGTTTCAGACGCTTGCTTGACGACTTAAAGCACTGCAGGTTAACTTGAACGAAACATTAACTCGAAGTCCACCATACTGTCAGATTGAGGGTGCTTGATGCCTGAAGCTGACCATAGTTTATGGACAGAATACAAACTTCGGAATGGAGTTGTCTGCTCCGTAGCCTCTAGAAGAACGACGACACGACATTTTGTACTTGATTTGGGCTCATATATCGAGGAACATGAGCTTAACCATTGGCTTTGACTGTTGAGAACTCGCATCGCAGGAGCGAGCTATAAAAAAAATAATAATGTTCAGCAGCTATTGAGGAGGCGTAAGAAGCGCTCAAGCGCGGAGTCGACCTAGTTCAACTGAAGGTGTCGGAGTCCCATTATTAATTTTATGTTAATTTCTGAGATATATCAACGTTTACTGTAGTGATCGATAAACAAGCAGGAACTTAGTAAAATCTGAATAACCTTAACGAATGACTTTCAAAATATTTTTTATTAAAGTTTCAGTTTTTTTATTAATCTTATATTACATTTAAATTTGATGTCGCTTTTCTTTATTTTTTTGTCAAGCAAAGTTGAAAGGCACCCTTGTACCCATCAATTACAGCGTAACCACCCACACTGTCACGTCATCCACGCACGAAAACAGCAGCAATCGGCCCGAACCGCGAAAAAAAACAACATCAAAGTAGACCGGACACCCAAAAATCACTCGAAGCAACAAACAGAACAAGATCCGGACGACCATCATCGCCGCGGGAGAACCCCCACCCTCGCCCAGCCGGTCCCACCTTCGCGTCCCCTCCGCGACCGAACGGGCGCCCCCCCCCCCCCCCAGAGCTGGCGGCGAGCGCGAGAACGAGAACACGCAACAACGTAGCCCGCGAGACGACGTCGCTCCGCCGCACGCACGCCGAGCACGGCGGCGAAGCCGCACTCCGGTGCAGGGCCGAGATTGAGCGACCCGTTCTCCCTCCGCAAGCGACGGACGGGGCCACGGGGACGGCAGCGGCGACGCGGAGGTTGTGTGCCGCCGCAGCGGAGGGTCATCTAACCTCCT
The DNA here is from genome assembly GCA_037355805.1 of Ixodes ricinus. Classification (NCBI taxonomy): domain Eukaryota; kingdom Metazoa; phylum Arthropoda; class Arachnida; order Ixodida; family Ixodidae; genus Ixodes; species Ixodes ricinus. Next base: position 110,850 of record JAZHYW010043451.1, read on the forward strand.
GGGAGAGCCGAGGCCCCTGAACTCCGCCGCCGATGTGCATGTGCACGTGTATATACTTCGATGGAGAGTTACCCCCTCCCCCTTGGACTCTAGGCACGCCGCGTATAAAAGCGAGGGACCCCTTAGCGGCGCGCAAAAAAACTCGCCTTACGAGTCTTCTTCCCGCGATAGGAGAGGGGGCAGTGAGGGCTACGTGGTTGGAATAACAATTACCGGACCGTCGCGGCAGCGGCGTCTGTGTTTTGGTTATTCCGCGCGTAGCCTCGGTGAGGTTGAACCTTCGGCTCTCTCTCCTCTCGGCCGCTTTTCTCAGGCTGATATAGCTTACGTCTCTTGGCGGGAGCCTGCTGGGGTCTTGGCTTTCTTTGTCTTGCGCGGCCGTTTTTGCGTCGTTTTCGGCCGAGTTTTTGTCTCAACGACTCGCCCTTTCTCTCGACGCTGGAGTGAACTTCGCCGAAGTCGCGCCGGGGGATGAGTAAGGCTGGCAGGTGCTCTGCGCGCGGTCCCTCGCTGGGCCTCCGACCGGAAACGCATACAGATTAAAACGTGATGGCCGGTTTCTTTTTTATTATTTTTTTTAAGCAAGCCGCGTGTCCGTCGTGGTTTCACCGAAACAGCTCCAGACGGTTGTCGTGGTTTGTTACGCTTCTTGTTCGTGCTTCACCGCCGGCTCTACGACCGTGATTCACGCCCAACTTTCGCTCCGACATGAAAGGCTGTGATGTCACGATCCCCGAGATTAAGGGCCGCGGAGTCGTATGTATTCACGGAGAGACTTACCGTCGGACTTGCGAACCCTGAAGTCACCCAGTGCCCAATGTCATAACGTACGTTGCAACAAAAAAAAAAACTGAGTTAATTTTTTTTTTTTTTTTGTTCCTGGGAGCCATAGTGATAACTACACGCGGTTGTTGGTCCGAAGATTACAAAAAGAATTAGATACATTTTGATTTGTTTTCGGCATTCTACTAGAGAATATTCTGTTATCAGCTGCGAGAATTTCGTCACCACCCTCCGCTTTGCCCTCCTAACGTACGTCCACGAAACTGATCTTTTCACACACTGTAGAAATCCATTCGTTCACGAGAAAAAGTGACACCAGGCCACCGCCGGCCCCGGGTTTGCAAATTTTCACTCTAAATTCTCAGTGCCCCTTCATCGCGTGTTTTCTCTCAATTGCTTTTTTCTCCCCGGCTGCAAGCCCCAAATAAGTTAGAAGTTGCACAAACTGGGGACAGTTAATCGGAGCCTGTCAATTTTCTTCTGCATTCAGCCACTTTCTTGCTTCAGTGGCGTTTATTTAGCATTCACTGCGTACCCATTCGGACCCACACGTAAGAACGTAGAACATTCCGCTGAAACATCCGTAAGAGGCATTTGCCGTCTTGCTGGTCCGACGCTACCGCCCAGCGAAATTGGGCACACGATTCAGAGTTTCGGCACTCTTAAGAGCTCGCGGTTTTGGTGAAATCTAAGCAACCAGAATATTTATTTTCCTTTGCAAATAAGGCAGACGTTGAGAAGAAGGCATTTACAAACGCACATTTCAGGCGGTTTTCGTAAAGGTGACGATGCAAAGCCTTCCAGACCCGGTAGCATGCAGTTGTCGTTGGAGAAAGATAAGAGACTCCTTGAAAAAATATATCCTTTTTTGGAATCCATTTTGCTGCCAAACTGCGTCGAATGCGCGTTTTCTTTGTTTTTGTTTTGAACGAAGCGTAGGTCCGAATGGCCTCGCTGCTACAACCAGCACTCTTGAATGCACATTGTTCCTCCATATTTACGATCGCCTGATTTAGCGCGTCCGGTGCTCAAGAAATGATCTGTGGCCGTCGTCATGTAGCGTTTCGAACTGTACCGCAATATTTCTAGGAAACCGTATACACACCGGACGTGGACGTCAGTCGTCTCTCAAAAGTAGCACCAACACCTTCCTTTGTGATGACAGCTTGTATGCACTGCACGTATTGTGCGCCGTGACTCATCGCAGCATAGGGGAACGTACTTGTCAAACAATCTAGCCTAAAGTAAACGAAGCAAAACGCCGTGCAAGTCGTGGCGGCGTATTGCGCTAAGCTATTCTCGAGAATAACTTTCTGAGGCATTTCCGAAGAGACGAGACGTTCGCGTGAGCAGATTTAATCGGTCCTAAAGAAGCGTGAGTGCGCGGGCTCCCGTACCATTGTTTGCATTGCCATATAAAGTTTCCTAGTATAGTCTTGGTTGAAGTTCGTTCGCGAACACTTTTATCTGTGTTCACAAACGTGACGCCTACGCGCTCCACGTAGCATCTTGCAACTTCCCTCTTTGAGAAAGGGCGTTTCTTTTATTTTTGTTTACTTCAATCCTCCTTATTTCTATGTGGTACCCTCTCCTGGATTTCGTTCCATCATATTATTTTGTTCCAGTAAAGTAGATTATTAGATCATCCTGTATGACGAGTCCTCCGTTCGCAAAGGAAATGACATAAAACAAGGGCGTGATAGGCTTATACAAAAAGGTTAGATTAGCGGTTAGACTACCGTCAATTCATGGGACGAATATTTTTATTAATAATCATATACCGCTTTTTTAGATTTTCTGCTCGTCTACGGCAATAATCTGTTCTCCTAAGATACATATAAAAAAATGTCCCTGTCGCGGGTATTAACGTGCTAACTTACGGAGCTGGGTTGCTTCACTTGTAGGTCAAAACGTTTTACACCACTAAAAGCGCGACCTTATCGCGATCGTTCGATCTCGGTGTCCCTCCTGAATGTTTTCCCTTGAACATAAAATTTATGATCTGATACGATTTTAGATTTCGTTACCAGTTAACCGGCGTCACACTGCTATTGCTCTAGTGCCACCGGAGCGACAAACGGAAACAAGCGACAGCGACAAGCCTCAAACCAGAGACCTTCGCGATTTGACAGGCTTTGTAGAATAAAGGAGGTTATGCTCAGACACGAGCGTCATGCACGCGAGTGTATTTTTGGCAGGCTTGCAATCACGCGTGCGTACTTCAGAAGCACCGAACGACTAAACGCCTGCCAAAGGTACCGTCGCGAGCATGCTGCATGGGTTTGAGGCTTGTCGCTGTCGTTTGTTTCTGTTTGTCGCTCTAGTGGAACTCAAGCACATAGATATAAGCAGCTGCATGTCACAGCGAAGCGTGCGGATGCGAGCTCTTGCCTCACTGAGATTCAAGGTTACCGGTAGCAGCCTATTAATGTGGGCTCGTTCTGAGCATCGCTGACAGCACCCACAAATGCGCCCATGAATACTCCTTATAGATTCGACCGCCGTCATCGAAATCTGCCCGAATGCCGCATGTCAACAAGTTCAAGGAGAAAACTTGGCAGGCGGCATTCGAACCTCGGACATTGCGGTGACTCCTGTTTGCAGACTTTCTTTTGTATGATCTATGAGCAGTCTGACTCCGGCTTTGCGGTTCGGTTTTATTGGAAAAATATTTCGCGTTCTTGACATTTTACTAATTACTTTTCGACCTAAATAACATTTCTTGTTCAGAACATTTGTCTTACATATCTGACTAGCACCGTCCCCGCATGTTTTCTAAGCGCGAAAAGACAACTAATATACATACCTATTGATTTATTTTTTCTTTTTTTTGCTTTATATGTTGATGTGTTTTTCCTTGTGTGCAAAATATAGCTCGGTAGGTAACGTGAAGAACAAAACCGAAACTTCTAACAAAGTCAGGACGAGCGGACTCATAATACATAAATTTTGTGGAAAACAAAACAAACAAAGAAACAGAAACGGACTGCCGAACGTGAGTTTCATGTTTGTTTGTCTGGTTCGCAGTCCTCTCCCTAAAGTTGTTTCGAAAACTGGTACTGCGAATCATAAAAATAGAGACACAAAAAAATTCGCAGAACTTTTTAAATTCGAATTTTAAGTGCGACGTCACAGTTTAATTCACAGCGTCAAGTCGGTAAGTTTCGAACGCCAGATCGCTTTAAATTCTTTTTCTTCCGCTACACCAGCATCGCAAGCAGTGACGCAGCGGTTAATTAATTCATTTTGATGGATTAATTTTTGTGCCTTTCAACTGCCTATCCCAAACGTAACTATTCCAGTGGAGTTCGTAACAGGTTTGCTCAGCCCGTTAAAATTTAATCCTTTAATCCAGATTCAGCGTTCCTTTAGCAGGATTTGCCGCTTATGCAAGGATGTGTTCTCAAAGCAAAGGGTCTTCACTGTGCTTCTAAAAATGGTACTAGCTGTTATCTGAGTTCACCTCTTTTTCTTTTCTTTTTTCTTGTTCATTTTGCGTACCGTCGTCCGAGTTTTAAGGTATAAATGCTTTCTTTACGCGTCTGGGGACCGGATTAACAAAATGTCTGTTAAAAACATGGCTCGAACACTCAAATTTTAGAAGCGTGGTGTCCCAAGAAAGACGCAAGTCTCGACGAGGCAGACGAGTCTTAATTTAGACCGGATAAAGAACTAACCACGTTACATTATTAGCGTTCGGCGAAGTCCGCTCTAGTTTTCTTAGTATGTGTGTCTGTTTCGTGTTTTTGTTCAACCCCAACGGCGCTGACGGACAAAGAGGGCGAGCCAAGGAGGTGCTCAAATAAACGAGGTAGAACCGCGAGACACGCACATCTTTTTAATGTGTTTATGTACGTCGCCATTTTTTCTAATTACCGTGGTTAATCGGTCTAATTATTCTAGAGGCTTGTACTGGTTCCGCGTGTGCTTGTCACCTTCACCCTTCACCGACGCGAGTAATTGGATTATTTCTAGTCTGGCTTTTTCGCTGCTTTCGTTCGCTTCTTCATGTGCTATAAAACCCAGAGATGAAATAAAAACGCAATTAAGGTAGAGAAACGTTCACATGATAATTGCGGTGAGACCGAGGGCTTGTTCCGCGCATTGAAGCGAGGCTGACGATAGTTATCTCAATAAACTAAACAAGTTTCTTTATCTTAAAGGGAAAGCCTCTGAATCAAAAAATAAATGAAAACACGCAAACTGTAAAATATAAAATATTTGGCCGCGGCACGCATAATCCATAAAAAATGCAGTATGTAAAAAGTTAGCAACTCGCCTGCCAAATGTACCGGGAAATTTTAATAAGTGTAAAGGTTACATGACGTCAGGTCACTTGACATCAATTTTCCCGCCAGATTTAGCGTGGAAACTGAATTGTTGTATCTAGGTCATGTGACCACAATTTTTCCGCTAACTTTAGCGGGGAAATGGAATTGGTCTCTAGGTCCCGTGTCGTCAGGCCACGTGACATCAAATGTCCCGTTAAATTTAGCCGGAAAACTGAGTTCGTGTATTGTTCACATTTCCCGCTATATTTAGCGGGAAATGCTTGGACTGATGGGCGGACGGACAAAATCCCGGGATTGGGGGAAAGAGGGGGAAGGGGGGGGGTGAAGGTACCATTAAAAAATCATTCCATACTTAAAAGAAAAACATTTCTGTATATACTAGGCTTATCATGGTTGATTCTCCCCGGCCTCGTTAAAACCGTGCGTTCATGCTTCCTATTAAATGGTTAATAATGACGCGAAACCGCCATTACCAGGATTATGCTATGAAGGTTATGTGACAGTGAGCGTACGTGACGTCAGAATCCTGGAGTCGATATTATGTCCCTAATGCGTAACTACAATCAAAAGCGACTAAACTTCATCCGGAGTCTCTCTAGAGTTTTATATAGTTAATCCTAGCTATAGTATCACAGTACGTCTTCCTGTTTCATGGGCATTTGTTCGTTCGACTAGAACGCTCGCATGTTTCATGACGAGAACTAATTTATGAAGAAGTCACAATAGAGAAACACAAAGTCTACATCGGGCGGAACCGGCTGTGCCAGAGTTTTACGGCTGCTGCACTGACCACTAGCGCCACCTTGGGGAGGTAAACGCAACTAAATTTTTTTCTTCTCTTTTCATTTTTTTTTTAGACAAGCGATTACGTTGGTGGGTGCGCAAACCAACAACTTGTATGGCGAATTGCTGGGCAATTGTGTTGTATACGTAATACGTTGTAGCATCACGTGACGTGAATTTTCCCGCTAAATTTCGCGGGAAAATTGAATCAGTGTTTAGGTCACGAAACGTAAGTTTTTCCGCTAAATTTAGCGGAGAAATCGACACCAATTCAAGTTCCCTGCTAAATTTAGCGGAGAAACAGAACTGTTTTCCCGTTGCGTTATGGAAGGTCACAGGACACGGCTTCACGAAATGTGACTTCACGAAATTGGGAGCAACCAGGCAAAGAACGTTTCCCGTTAATCAAAGCGTATTGTGCACTAGCACAACCAAACCGAGTTGTCAAAGGGGCTTTCCGTGTGTGTTTCTGACCTCAACCACGCAATCTTTGAATGATTGATTTGAAGCTGCAACGGCGTCATCCCAGTTATTTTGGCTCGTCATTGGTGCTCTCGATCTACATTTTGACCCCTCAGGCAATTCAGAACGGAGATTACGTAGTATTTGTGGCGTTTTCTGAATCAAAGTAATGATATAAAACTGCAATGTAGTTTCGATGAAAGCGAGCTTCGCTTTGCAGTACACTTTTTCTGTTCTCTTTTTTATTCTAAAAATTCCCCCTATTTTTTCTTATCATCATATACATACTTAATTGCACGTGTTCTGTCTTGTGTGAGTTGTGAGCGGCCATGTTGAGCGCCATGTTCGTGACCTGCACTGGTAAGGCCGTGAGGACAGCAGTCTCAATTCTATTACTTCTGATAACATCTAACCTTGCCGATCTTGGGATACGATATGTATCCGTGCACTAAAACGTTCAACAGTGTGGAAGAATGACGTCACCTGTCTATTGTCATAAACCAGAAGCGACGGGCACTGGGAAACTGCTGGCACCCAAACCATTTCCCTATGAAAAAAAAAGTATAAAGCTGATTATTCAGAACAAATTGCACCTGCACTAAATTTCACCACATTGCACCCAACAAATTGCACCTGGTGCAATTTGTTGGGACTTCATTTTGCCAGAAAAGAAGGCCACAGATACCGCTTTATCTCCTGAAGAGTTACTCTATTTTCTAGAACATTATTGTATCCCTTTTCATTATCTTTGATTTTTTTTTTGAGAGAGAGAGAGCTTCTGATTGAATAGTTTAGATATATATATTTATTCCATGAAAAGACTTTACTTTTTTTGTTTCTGTTCAAATAAAATCAAACTATAAAAGACTTACCAATATAATAGCTAAGAAATTCGGAAATAGTACCTCAAGAAATAGTTTACGTGTAATGATTACTCACCGGAGCGTTGTAGGATTATGTTCACCAAAGTAATGAACTAAAACTGACAAGTAGCTTTTGCCTGAGCGGCGAGGGCACGCTTGTAGCCTTGCCCCCACTACTACCTTTAGATTATAACGTGTTATAACATCCCGGCCTCGACAGGGCACTTTTTGCTGTCGCATACAGCCATATCCATTTTGAACGTTCTAATTATCCGACTTCCTCCTCCCGGATGACAAATGAACAGTCTTTCTAACCTCGATTAATTTCAGCCCCACGAGATCGCTGCACGTCATGTCGCAGCGCAGATTGTACCCACCGCGAAGCGACGTAAATTTGTTATCGTCGAAACAAGCATACACACACAAAAAATATATTTTAGCAAAAATAACATTAAGAGTGTTGCGATTCCATTTTTTTTCTTGGCATAAAGGTTTTGGGACTTTTCTCAAGAAAGTGGGAATACAAATGTAATCATAAAATACATCATTATTTCAATACAGGGATTTATTAATTTCACTTCAGTTTGACTTCCGTTCGGCAGCCGGCGCCGTACATTTCTTTTGCCTTGGTTCCTTTAGTATCCATCTTCCTTGTCAAAATATTTACCTAAAAAAAGGCCCGAATTCCACTTGAGAGTTTCCTGAATTGACAGGGGCATATTTGATCTCTCGGAAGCGACATCGCTTGCCTTTTTCTAGAGTTATATATAGGAGATAATAAATTATCGCAGAATCCGCTCCCCTAATATCACAAACCAAGTAAAGGGAGGAAAAGGGTTGGGTGTCGGAAGCATATTACTTATACTGGTAATATGCTTTATTTTTGATAAAACCTTGACTAGTATATGGGAGTACTCTTGGCTCTATATACGCTTATTTTTATATTGCGCATGTTTCTCGACCATTTAATGTGACGTACCATGCACTTATTTATAACTTCTCAATGTGTCATGTAAGCTTTAAATCACAGCAAGCATATGAAAGTATTTATGAAATAGGTGCATAACTGAGGTTCCTTGCCTATTATATGTGTTCGTCCTGCCGAACAAACTCGAAACTCTGGTTGTTTTTCTTGTTTTTTTTGTTGTTGCCATTTCTCAAATTCTACATTACGAAGACTTGGTGCAATTCATAAGAATATGTACGCCCTTGTATAAGTGATGATGATATCTTTCTGCGAGTTCTCTAGAGTAGAATGCCAAAGATGCGTGGTCAGCAAAACACTTTTTAATATCACTGTTGAAACAAGCTCTCATAGGCTTGATTGGAAGCAGTGGAGTCTTCGGCGTGTGCAGTAATTGTCTGAAACTGGTACAACAATGTCCTTCTTTCACAAGAACCTTCGTCAGTGTTATCGTGAACCACTGAAGTCTAGTGCAATTAAAGCGTGATCCATAAACCTTCATTATGGATCAATACGCAACCAGTTGCCCAGGCCTCAGTGGTAGTTGTGATGGTAAGCCATTTACCAAGCGAAGAGCAAGTAGATACCTGTTCCTGCGTCGCTAAAAAGAAAGTGTCTCTACCAGAATACTCTTTTTTTCAAAGGAGTTTCTTAAATGTAGGCGCGGTTAGAGTCTGTTAAGCTTTCTCTGAATATAACTTCAAGAACTGCGTTAATAAGTTTAGAAATTGCATAACATTTAAAGAACAAAACAATAGACTCGGCATCTCACAATTTCTTTTAGAAATGTATTTAACACGCTGTCATACTGAAATTCTAAACACTCATTGTACGTAAGGAAATAATTTATATATATTGTCTTGATATTCATAATTGTGGGTAATGCGATTCATAGAGGCTTATCAGGGTATGAATTGTGCAAGCGTCCGGCGCAGCCTGGTCGAGCACCTCCTTGCAAATAAAATTATATTATTTTATTTCATTCGTCTCGCAAACAACCTAGAATTTTGAAATAAAAATAAAGTAACGTGAGCAGCAAAATCTGACTTCACAAAAACCCCCCCCAAAAAAAAAAAAATTGCGCCAACGGTTTTGTTTTGCGTTTTTTTTTTTTCATGGGAGCCCTTTTTAAGCTGTCCTTACACCACTTAAACTACGACCCGTTTCCCCGGCTGCTTCTTCGTTCCTTCTGAACTTTTCACGCGAAGGATACATAAAAGAAGCCGAACGAAAGCCGTCCCAAGAGTGACCAAGGCAGTCTCGAAACGAACAATGGCGGCGTTTTCCATTGAGACGCATTTCTTTATGCCCAGGATAGCCCTCGACGTGCAAGATGGGTTCTGCGATCTCGGCGGCGAAACTCTGCAATCAACGTGCGCCGCGACGCCTTCCTCTCGCGTCCGAGCACGACTCCAATCTCGTCCGTCCACACGATCGGTCATCTTAAGCGGCACGGATCTGGAGCGCTGCAAGAGTCCACCAGCGATATTTGTTTTTTGTTTTTTTTTCTTTCTCATACTTCGCCCCGACGCAGACAAAACACGAACCGCTCTATCTTTCGCTCGCAAGTAGCCTTTCATCAAGGCTAAAGCCCCTAAAACCGTGTTTGCTCAAAAAAAAAAGAAAAAGAAGAAAACCTTGGAAAAACGTTGGGACAGTTTTGCTAAAGCTCTCTTCGTCGGTCGGTCGCTGTGCCTTCCGCGATCAAAAGACAAGGGAGCTACGATTGCCATCTTCTCAAGTACGGAGTAAATATATCTCAGTTCGCTGCAAGAAGTCCTTACAGTTCCTGTCCGATATATTTTTTCTCGTGATCTTCCGAGATTAGGTTTCTAATGAATTCGCGGTCATCGACAAATGCCGATGTGCCTTCCGTTGGCTTCCTGATATTTATTTAAAAAGGTGTGGAAGCGTACTGAATCAATCTATCCTACACCTTACTTTTCAGTTGAGTGTGACCATCGCGTAAGATTTTGTACTTAACAAGCTACAACATTTGTAACGAAAAGGTAGGTAAGGGCCTGCTCGAGCGCGGAAGTTTATTTGGCTAAAAATGGCATTCTCTTCAACTCATTTTTGGGTAGCACTTTCAGAAACTTTGAACTGAGATCAATAGTTCTCATTGTCGCGACTCTGCGCACTACGTTCTATAGAGTAACCAGCAGTGACCTACATTTCTGTAGCAACTTGTAGACCGGCGCGGTGCAGAGTATACTTCTGCATGTGTTCTAAGGTAGGTTCGGCAGCTAAATAGGGTTACATATGGCGGATAACGTGTTTTAAGTGGAGCTTGATGTGCATCGAACGGGCCAAATGACAAAAAAGTTGTATCCACTATTGGGAAACGCTACTCTATTTTAGAATATCAAAATTGTCTATAAGAAACGCTTATATCGCCATGTCTTAAGTTTTAAAAGGCAATCGAAAAATATGAGACGGACTACTCAAGGGTAAGCAACAAGTTCAAAGGCGAGTTCGCTCATTGAGTCACTGCGTAAGCGTGCCTCGCATTTTCTTCAAACCTTTCTTTGATAGAACATTCTTATTACAAGAACATGATAATGCAAGGTTTCGCCATTGAAGAAACAAACGTCAACGTAGCCGCCGAAACAATGAGAAAAATTCACTCAAATATTGAGCGAACACAAACTGGCCGCCACACTCCCACCACGCCTGAACGTGTACTTTAGGAGAAAAACATGAAAACTAAATTTGCAGAAAACACACTTTGCATTATCTTTAATTGCTGCCAAAGATGATGATGACACTTGGTATCTTTCGCACCTCTTCTGCCGCCCGTCAAGCTTGGCGCTCTCGATAGTTTATAAATCATACAAAAGGCAGTCTGGGCATAGGTTCAAGAGCGAGTCACCGCGAGATCCGCGCTTCGAATGCCGCATGCCAATGAGTTCAAGGAGAACCTTGGCCCGCGGCATTCGAACCACGGACCTGTCGGTGACTCGTGTTTACAGACTGTTTTTTGTATGATGTACAAGCAGTTTGTTCCCGGTTTCGACGTGACGCCGTTTTCCCGACATATCCTCTGAACATAACCGTGTCTATTACGCCATTATTCGGGTTTTCCCGCTAAAAATATAGAACGATAACGCTCTCCGCACTAAATATTGTTGGACAATTGAATTGTTACATATTTACTCGCAACTTGAACTTGATCCGCGACGGACGAGGCACACGATGACAGGGTGTGCTGACCAGAGACATTTTATCGCGTTTAAGAAAAGCGTACTTCACCGAACTTTGCCTTCCATTCTCAGTGAGGCCACACCGCTGACACCAGGATGGACGAAACGAATTCAAGATCTCTGCTCGTCTCGGGAGAGTGCAGGGTCCCTTCGATCCGCGTCCACCTGACCTACAAGAAGGCGGCAAATATTGACGGTGGCGCTCTCTCTTTTGTTCGGCGGGCTATGCAAAGACGACGGGGTCCACTTGTGTGCACGAGGGACCCCTCCCCGGGCGATATTAGAATTTATATCACGCTTCTGGGTCTCGTGCCGTCTTCGGCCCCTCAGCGGAGCGGTGCCTCTGCAGCGAGTGCACACAGGCGTTCGTCTCGCCGTCCAGTTACTTCCTTTCTGGTCGCCTTGTTCGGACTGCAGGAATCGATCCCGGAGTCTGCAGGGGCCGCGCCGCCCTTCTCTTCTATTTCAGTGCGTGTTTGAACGGCTCTTTGCCCCACCTTGCAAGGCTTGGTTCGCATCTAGGCTCCCTGCCGTTTGTGGTTTGGCAACTCCTAGCTTAATGGGACACCGATGACGATTTTAAACTTTCAATACTGACAGGAAAGCAAGCGAACTCGTGACATTTTGCTCAAAATGCGTAAATTTTTTTGTTTTCTTGTTTTTTTGAGGGCTCGGATTAATAGGTAATGCTCGGGGTTTGCGTTTCTTTCGAGAAATCTGGTGTCACGAACGAATGTGACACCACGGGAGATTCATTGCACAGATCTATCTTGTTTACCTACTATTTGCCATTTCACCGAAAACTAAACATTTCGGCTCAAAGAAAAAGGATGGTTTATGTCGTTTTTCATAGGAAAAGTTGCCCTTAGGAAGCAAGAAAAAGGAGGGGGGGGGGGGAGTCGCCCTCTTTTTTTAAATCCGCCAGTGTCCATTTGTATTAGTGAGTTTCTCGATGTTCTAAACTTTCTTCGATGACAACCTTTTATGCTATGAAGCAACTTGCCGTAGCTATATAGTGGAAAGGGGAAAGTCTGGTGCATAAGTGTATTCCGTAAAGGTGCGTGAAACCTCAAGCGATATCGATGTGCCTCATACGAATGCAACCCGGCTGCTCATTGCTTCAACTAAATGCTGCCACAGTGAGCGGTGCCGATGAAAATATAGGTAATCGATGAAAACATAAGCTCAGCATCTGCGTTCTATATGGCCTTTAAATTGAAATAATGCAGAAAACGGGGACGCAAAGTGCTTGGTTTAAACGCATAAAGTGGACCTACTCCTTGTCAGGAGATGTTTCTTTTCCTCGCAATATCACAAAGATTAGGATAGACTCAATAGTAAGGCTTAAGTAGCACTGGTCCATATAAAAAAACCGCAGAAGCAATGCATGCGACGGGAGTAGCATACCTATCTTGACCGTTGATCGAACGAATGCTAAATTAAAGTTCGGTTCCCGCTGCCAGGAGTGCGCTTATTTCTTCTGTACTGCCGTGTCCTGGCTTCACGCACAATATGGTTCAGCCCAGAGCCGCCAGTGACTTCAGTGGCGCCATCTGGTTTAGTTTTCGGTTTGTAGCGTCCGTTTGCTACGTTGTGAAGTGGTTACCTGCAGCAAAGCTTCAGCAGTAAACCAACGAAAACGGGTGTTATCGGGAGTGCACTGTAAATGTCACTGCAAAGATGAAGGAGAGGTCTGTAGAAGAAAAAAACAAGGTTATGTAGCTGAAAGGTAAACAGTACTTCGTTTCACTTTATGTGTGAGCATAGCAAAAGTTGCAAGAGCGAGATCCGGGCTTCCAGCTTCTCTGTCAAGCGCGCAGCTCGCGCAGTGCAAGCATCGTTCAGGGGACCATGCTCGTGCTTGTAGTTTGTTCTTTGCAAGAACATAAAGTGAAACAATATATAGTCCTCTAAGCTCTTACTGTGTTTCAGTGTAACTTTGTTAAGGGCAAAAGCTACGACCTCAGTGGGCCAATGAGTATATCGAAGTTAGGCACGTAGAAACGAATGGTCTCGCTGCACTCCGAGTGTGGGTTGTCAACTGCTTGAATCTAGTGCACTCATATTAAGCTGGCTGGGCCCGTAGCTTTCCCGCTCCTCAAGCTATGCTTTGGAGGAGCGAGACTGGCGCGATGTTTGTAAACATTCCGAGACGTCAGTTTCTCTCATCCATGTGGTGTTTTCTCTTTGTTTTAATTTTGTGTATGCTAAGTTTCATCTGATAATTACTCAGAGCTGCAAATCATCTAACATAAAAAATGCTTTATGTAAGAGACGATTTTCCGCCTTGCTTCGTGATATTTCTGGTTGCTATTTTTTACTTTCTTTACTTTTTTTTCTCTTAACATTAAGAATAAATGATTGAACCTCGTTGTCGGACATATTGAAATTTGCTTCAAATGGAAGTTTCACGTCGAAGCCTGTGCAGTTGTTGCGGCACACTATGTTGCTGTACAAAATTGAAGCTCGATTAATGCGGAATAACTTAGCCCTAGAAGAGTGAGTTATGGAGAGAAACAGCACGCAATCTTGGAAGTGCTTTGCTCCGAGCATACCGGAACCGGAGTCAGGCTAACCGCAAGGCTCCCGCCTTCTCCGTCGCCAGGTGTTTTTGTTCCCACGATGTTTCTTTTGCATGTCAGCGTACTCCGCAAGAAAATTCGACCGAGACACGTGAGGAATCGCTTTCCGGGGCCAAGCGATTCATCAGTCCTCTTTTCATTTGAAATGCTTGTCGTTCTGTTTTTTCACTTGTGTACAGAACAAAACATCTGGGCACCGCAAAGAGTCAAGTACGCTAGTATGCGAGTCATGCAAAGTAAATAATGTTTTTATTGAACTGTTTTGCAGCATCGGTTTTCTTGAATTTATGTAGCAAGTCGAGGATGATGAAGGCGAGGATCACAGGAGTCCGGTACTTGTTTGTTGCTTTTGTCTAGTCAGGATCTATAAATTGAGGCACACGAAGTAATACCGACCAATGTTTCTAGTAAATCTCAGTTCTCTCTAACCGAACGAACCATGAACGCTGCTATCAAACAACCGCTTTCTAGTGACGTCGGACCATGCTTCACACATCGCTTGTTAATAAATGTGATTTTTTTGTGCCCGTTCGTGACGCGAAAGCGCGAAAAAAGACTGCCGATAGAATTTATTTAGCATGCCGACAGAGGGGTTCCTTTATTTTGTGGCAATTAATTAGTTGGGGCGCTTAATATTTCCACTGAGCATTTGTTTCGATTCCGGCCATAGGATACATATAGTATTAAGAAGGATGAAAGCAGAACATATCGCAGGTTTATAAACCTATCTAAATTATGCGTCCAATCGCAGTTGTCGATCTTGAATTTGTCTCCTTTACTGAAGTAGCCAGTTGCACTAGTATTTTCTTGACCCACTGTTTGATATGTCGCATAGGATGACTCGATCTTGCTCACAGGGCCGATGGAGATCAGGCAATCCGCACTGCTCATAAACGTCGTAGGAAGGCAGACCGCGAGTGCTTAGCTTTGGAATCGGTTTCGATCGCACTGGCATCTCTGCAGAATGCACCAACTTGGAGTGTTTGTTGTCGTGTCCGTATGATTAGCTGCCCTCCAATCTCAAATAAATAATTACCAGAAGAACAATAATAATATTAAGAAGAAGTTTACTTCCCGTTTTAGGCAATGGAGGCCGAGAACAAAACCGAAGGGGACGGCTTCACGTGCTCTTGGTCCCCGATTGCATTCTGCAGCTGAGAAATGGAAAGCATCATAAATAAGGAATTAGCTTACAAAATATAGTCATCACAAGGAAGCACTGCTAACTCTCGTCGCTACCGTAATCTCCACACGGAAATACACGTTATATAGTGTAGGGCATCATATGATAATGTATTCCCGGTAGGGGTTAAGCAAAGAATTATTGTCAGAGAGGTAGTGTGATTAATAACAACCCATCAACAATTGCTATAACAGGAATCCTGATTTCTTTTCTTTTACTTGGAAACTTTGGCAATGGTGCCGTCATCGCAATTCTTATATGTTGCAACGCAAAACATGTCCAAATTTGGGACACGGGGGTGGTTGGTTCAATCGCGAGCATATGAGATGTGTGATGATGATCCATCGCTAATACATTTTTATTCGAAGTTTCCGACGCAATGCTGCGTCAGGACTGTTTCGTGCTCTGCTGCTGGAGGAACAAGCGCGAGGGGGTGGCTTTACGGGCTGCTTTTCTTGCACGACCGCTGACAGCAAAGGAAATATTACCGTTCTACAAACGCGCAACGGGCCCATCCGTTTGATATTGACGGAACATTATAGAGGGAAAGGCCGGTAGCTTCTCTTTGTCGCTTCTCCGGAGGATCTTCCCATTCATTTATTTTCTTTTCCTTCGTGAACTTCCCCGTGAGAAGCCCCGTCTGCCCCGAAGCCGCCCGAAACCAAATTATAAAGAGACGCGGAACAGAGCTTCAAACGACAGGTTACGCCGAGTCGCACGGTTCGAGTTGAAAATCTTTTTACAGCGCCCTTCCGACCTTTCTTTCGCGTGACTCCTTTAAGGCCAAAGCTATAGGGCACCGCTGTTACCCATCGGCGATCGCTAACGAGGCTCAACGCCCCCGAGGGCGATTCGGAATCCTCCGGGGCTCTCGCGGCAGCAGGTATTACGGCGGAGGGGACTGTGTTGCCGGGATGGCACGGACCGGGGTGGAATGAAGGGCGAGAGGCACGAAGGGCAGGAAGGAACGGGCCGAGCCAACGGCTCTTCTGCAGAGCGCCCCAGCGCCCCGACGCAATCGCTCGATCCGCGAATCTCGCGTCCGCTTCATTACGCTGATGGGCCTTCTGGACAGTCGCTGCGCCGAGGGCAGAAGCGAATGGTTCGAGAGGCCTTCTTCTGGACGGGTCCTCGAAATTCGTTGGGGACGAGTCCTTTTTTTTCTGGAAACGCGGAACGAAAAAAGCATCTACAATTGGAAGACTGCAACCGCCTTCGGGCTTGTACGGAACATTGGTGCCTGCGAGTGCCCAAAGCACCGCTTTGTATCAATGGCTGCTTTTCTCCGTCTCGCCTTACGACGGCACACAGAGGGCGTTTTGAGTCATCGGAGCCAATCCAATACCCTTTATGCGTTGCGTGGCCCTTGAGAGTGGAGCAGCGACGCGCGTTACGTGGAGCGACGGAGTACACTCGCAGAAGGACGGGGGTGGTCCTACACCCTTTGTGCCATATAATACACCCCAAAACTTCAGTTCGACTTACTGCGTACTGACGTCGAACTGACGGCCCCACCTTTTACGAGGGGTTTGATAAAAGTGTGGTATAACTTATTAAACAACTAAAATACGTATCAAGAACTAAAAGAATGAAATAAAAAACGACTTTTTCTAATAACTTTTTTTTTAATGGGTAACACCTACATTAGTTTTTTTAAGCGGCTGTAGCACTCCGCTATCAAGCTGCTTGTGAAAGTTGGCACCGTAGGTTCGACGTCAGCGGGCTGTACGTCGAACTGGCTGGATTGAGGAAGAGGGGGGGGGGGGGGGGGTCAAGTTTCTCGAAGTCGTCATGCCCTGCAGTTGTCAGTCACTATACACTTCTCTCTCTCTCTCTCTCTCTCTCTATATATATATATATATATATATATATATACAGAGAGAGAGAGAGAGAGAGAAGTGTGTGAGTTTACTTTTTGTTGAACATGGAGATAGCCAATACTGACAAACAAAAGAAGGAACCCAGCGAACGACGAAGCTGAGATTAAGGTTAGGTCGATGAAAGTTATAAACAGAGGGAAATGAGCGAGTGAAACATCAAGTGCACTGCCTTTGCGCTATTCTTTTTCTTTTTTTTTTTGGTGATCGTAATGTGAACTTTGGTATTCGATGGGCCGGGTCTTTTCTTGTTATTTGTGATTGGCCGTCTCCCTTTTCTGCGAGGAAACTGAACACAGACCATTTTAAGAATGCTGAGTGCACGCAAACGCTATCGTCTCAGTTCGCTCCTGCTCGTATCGATGTGAAATAGGTAATCTTATAATCTCAGTGTCTGCTGACGTTGCTGGCGCCTGAAGCGCGGTTCTGCGAGCGCGCTCTAGCGAGCCGATCAGCGCACCTGGACATTTGGGGGGGGGGGGGGGGGGGCAGGGGCAGGCAGGCAGGCAGGGGCAGGCTGGCAGAAGCGAGACTTGTGGAGCCTGTCTATGCGTCGAATATAATATCGGGGACCGGTCCGAGACCGCGCTCGGGCTGCGGTTGTCGTCGTCGTTCCGGCCCGTCGCAGGTGCTCTGGCACGGACGGTGTTCTCAGGGTCGTCATCAGCGCTCTGCTTGATCAGAGCAGGGGCTGACGGAGAGGCGGTGCGGGGATTTCCGTTATGAGCTCCCCGTGTCAGGCGGGGGTTCTGAGAGAAGAAAGAGCGTAAGCTGATTATCCCTGAGAGAAGTTGGATTACAATAGTGAGCAGTCGTTGTGCTTTAAAGGGGTACGCGGGTGTTTTCTTCAAAGTCCCCGATTTGCCCTAAAATTTGCTAGACACCCTAACAAACATCCCCGAAACAGTAATCTAAATATTGGGCGAAATAATTATTTTTTTCGCGAAGTTATTGAATTTACAATTCTGGTCTTCACCGTGTTTCTCAAATTGTAAGTGGGCCTCCAATCAGCAACGGCTGTCGTCTACCCATTTGAGCGAATTCGAAACTAAGAGTATTGAGAGGGCTAATCAAGAATTGAGTCCTTCAAAACCAGTGGCAGGGATTCTCTAGTCGGTTAACTAATTGGCATCGCCCCGGATAGGCCAAGGTTACGGTTTCAATTCCCGCTCCTGGCCCAGTTCTGGCTATCTCTCGTTCCCTTTCCCTTTCCAAATTTTAATTGAATAAATTCATTAGACAGCTTCCTTCACTCTTCGTTCACAATATTACCACGGTTGCATTTAAGTTCCCCGGCATAACCGCGAACCTACTACAGCAGCGTTGTCTTTTGACCGCGAAGTACTGTGAAATTAAAACGGGTTGGCAATCGTTGACCCTGTCCATTTATCGACGAGTTGGCCTCCTCAGCCTTGCTTGCTTTCTACATGTCTTTACGGAACATCCAACTTCGCTTCCACCTACACAAAAAGTTCCTTTGCACAGTTCCTCTCGCGTCCCCGTTCCCGTCGCCTATCTTTCCTATCACCTTTGTGCCGACAACAAAGGCCTCTTGACCACAAAGACAGACGGAGTCAAGGAACGGCTCCGGAGGAAACAAATCACTCCGCTAACGAGTATTAGAGACAGGGCCAGGGCAGCCAGCGCTCTCTAAAGCAGATGCAGTCGACTCGAAACGCCGAAGTGTCCGCGCGGCAGAATACGCCGCTCTTTTGAGCCGTTTGACTCTTAGCGCGGGTGGACGGCGCTCTCGGGGCCTCTCTGCCTCCGCAGTGGCGGTCTCTTCCAGCCCGCCCGCCCTGGTTGTATATGAAGACACCTGTCCACGAGCCGACGGGGCGTGTCCCCGACGGCCAATTGGCGTATCGGTGATTTCCATTCACGGCGTCCATCCAACCGCGTCTCCGGGCATCTGTTTGTCTCTCTGGATTATTATTATTTTTTGTTGTTGTTATAGGTATCTACGTTTGTGTGTTCGCGCGCGTTTCGTGGATTCGCCGTTCCACCTTCCCGTAGTAGTGAATGTCCGCCATAAAACTCTCTTTACTTATTCATCGTTTCGTTTGTCCTCAGCACCACGCCGCAGCATCGAAGTTTTTTGCTCCTCAGCTTCCCACACGTATAACAGCCGTGGCCGGTGCCGTCCGAGCAGTATCCCTTTCGTGTAATAATAGGAATAAATAAGGGAACCACGAAAACGAAACAAACGGTGGACGTTCATCATCGGCAGCCGACCAAGGAGACGAGAGGAAACCTGCCGACCTCCTTGCTTTCCCTTCCTCTCTTTCGAAAACTCAAGGCAGCGGAAAAACGCTCCTCCCGCTATACCGGAGGCAGTATATCCTCGCGACTGCACGCACCATCGGCCAGGCGTGGCTGCGACGATTGGTTTTCCGCTGCTTCGTTTGCCGCCTAGCTGTCCGACGCTTATGCGCCGCGCGAGTCCCGTTTCCACCATGCCTCGATGTCAGTTTGTCTGTCTGTGTGCGCCCGCCAATTCTGGACTTTGCTTCTGCGCGGATGCTCGCCCGCGGCCCTGGGGGATCTCGCGGCTGGCGCCACCGCATCAAGCCCCGTTACGCCGTCAGTGAGGCACGCCAAATCCAGCGCTCGATCCTCGGCGGCGTGGACGAAGGTGCTGAAGGTCACAAATTCCTGTAAGGTAGTCGCGGGATAAAAATACAAATAAATAAATAAATATCGGCTTTGTGTCCGTGCATGTTTAAAGGGGATTGCAACGATTTTTGCGCATCGCGGAAATACTGCTTAGAATGAATTCCTGGTGTATGGAACCAATGAAATGTACGTTAATTTTTTCTCCTCGTGCAATAATTGCCGCAGAAAAAAAAAATAGCGATAAACGAGGAGACTTCTTCCCCTTAACTCGCCGCCAGAACAGGCGGCCTCCTCATCTGAAGCCGATTATATGCCGCTAGTGCTTACCATAGCCACTCGATGGACTTGGCAACGTACGAAACACGCTCTTAGTTTCAGACATTTTTAGGGTATGGCTATTGTCTTCGTTGCAGCGCTTGGACACGAGCCACTACCCGAGTGCATGTAGAGTAATAGTTATCACGAGCTCAAATGGAGTGAGCAAAAACTGTGGTGTGCGTATGTTTATACAGCCTAGAACTGAGTCTGCCTCAACGGGTGACTTGCCTCCCAACTGTAGATGAGAAATTTAGCCAGTGCAGTACAAACCACTAGCTTGGGGTTTTTAGCGTGCACCACGCAGCAGTGATACACGACCGCACGCCGATACGATGCTCATCCAGATTGAAACGCGCAGGAGTGGAGATCGAACCCAGGATCCGTGGGTTCTGCAGTGCGAGATTTCGCTCCACGTGCTCCCTGCTGGTGTGCGCTATCCCACTCCGCCACCGATGCCACTCTGCCACCTACTCCACGCGATGAACACTCAGATCGAGTCTTCACGCAATGCTCGGATCCCATCTTCGAGCCGTATCCAAATATCGCTACTGGGAGACTATGCGGACATTGCGACTTCAAGCTACGTTATCAGGTTTGGCAAGAGAGAGATTGAAAGAAAGACCCTTTCTGCTATTCAGTCTGGCCACTTTGATCATAATTTTCATCCAAAATAGCATATGTGCGATACTAGTGGCGGCCTTCTGTTTACTTTTGAAGGAAGAATTTGCAGATGCTCCTAAGCCGATGATTGGAGGCCTATGCATTCGAGACGTTAGCGCGATGCGAAGCAGGTTTGGGGTGCAAGAGCTGCGTAAGCGTTCATTTCTAACTCGGGCCCAGTAAATCTGTTAGTAGCTCACAATCGACTTCAAAGCCCCTTAATGTGAAGAGACGAATTAAGGCGTCTATGCGGGCTGGCGCTTCGTTGTGACTGGTTGCATCTTTTTCGCCTTCCACACTGGAAGAGATTGAGGAAGAGCTGTACAGTGAAGTGCACATTCTCGTTTGCCCTTGGCTTGTGAAAGTGACGGTGCCCGATAGAATACGGCAGAATAAAGGCTCGTTGTCGCCATTGGTACAATAAAAGATAAACTCCTATTTGAACCACCAGATGGCACTGAATTCCTAAAGAAAATTCTATTACAATCCAAAAAAAAACAGATCGTTTTTTGGTTAGCGGATTTTTTTTTCTTTTTACGTTTACGCGCTTTACATAACTTCCAATATGCTTGTGTAAAGATAAAAGCATTCCAACTGAAAACTGTTGCACATTCCATCTCAGCAAGTCTATGTTATTACGTATATCAATATAAATATATCGTCTTTTTTTTTTTTTTGCATACACTAGAAGAAACGTAAAAAAATTCCAGACGACGATTGAGGTTGGCTCGCTGCAACCCTTCTAGTTTGAGTCGCGAAGGCCTTTTCAGGAGAGTATAGTGGAGAGGCGCCATTGCCCCGAGATTGAGATCTCGGGAACCAGACGGCCTGAAATGTGTTCCGACGAGGAGCGGGCCTATAGGAACCGATATGACACGCAACTCAATCGGGCCTTCATTAATGGATGGTTTATAGGATGAGTTTGGTTTCTGCGGGGAAGGAGTGGAACAGACGGTGAGGGAGAGTTTTATCGTATCGTCCTGTCGTGGGAAAGACAAGGCCGCGTTTTCTCAGGGTCGGGTATTGAAATGAGGGAGTATGTCCAGGAGTGTAGTGGTAGCCTACGAAGCTTTCTTTTTTCTGAACTTTTTATATTTGTGTCTCTCTTTGGCTCCTCTGTGTGTTTCTTTTTGTACTGGAGACGATGGTTTCAGTTGGCCAGCTCCAACGTACGTCATCGTGGAACCTTGCTTGTGGGCCGTGTGCGGCTCTCGACGACAAGAGGAGCGAGGCTTTTGTGCGTGGACACGTTCCCTTCCCTTTACTATTAATGTCAAGAATAAATTGACCCAAGCCGACAGTTGTTTAACGAAATGGTAACTGTTTCACCGTAACTACATCGCCTTCAAACTAACAGGTGGTGCGGAGAAATTGTTTTCTTCGTTTTGAAATTAGTTTTCATCCGTTTTGGAGCGGAAGACTGGTGTTTCTAAGCTGCTGACACAACGTACAGTTTCTGGCTAAACAAATAAACGACAGTTAAACTTTAGTTCCCCTACCCTTCAATTATAGCATTGTCCGCTATTGTCTTGTTATTCGCACACGCGCTGCCGCCAGAGCAGTATTTTCTTTTCTTTAGTGTCTAACCATTAATAGGCGTGTTTTCATTTGTTATACATAATTTTTATTATTTTCTTTGTTTATAGAAAGCCTAAATATTGCTTTGGATATTAGTTGAGAAAATGAAAGTGTTCCGCACCATGTGACCGCGATGCATGCTACTTCCCGCGATGCATGCTATACTTCCTCTCTTTCAAAACATATTTCTAACTGAAATTGTTGTTACTTAACCACGTGTAACTTTCATGGAGTCAAGAGCCGGTTGGAGTGTTCACTCGAGCATAGCGCAAAAGACATTTCCATAACCAGTATGAAACGGAGCGGCTGGAAGAAATCTTAACGTCCGATGGCCTCGGCAGTGAAGATTTACTCAGTCTTTCTTAGCGACCTGAAAACCGCCATTTTCCCAAACTTCAGCTGAACCCGCCGAGAAAGTAAACAAAGTAAATAAGCACGAGAGAAGCCCAAGGGAGCACTTAAAGCAAAGAGGAATCGATACCGAGGAATTTCAAAGAGCAGCACCGCTCCTCCAGAGGCAACGACCAAGCCCTTAAAGTTCGGAAAACAACGAAACCGGGCACTTGTCGACGTCAAAAGAAACCGTCGACCAGGGAAAACATCTTCCGAACTCACTACTCTTTCTACCTGACATCCGAGGACTCTCGTGTAGCGACGGTCTCGTCGGCGTTGGGACGAAATCAAACCCGATCTTAAATGCGCGCTCCATGGACGGACACTCACAAACACACCCACACTCGAAAGCCAAGGAACGTACGCTGACTAAAGCCCACAGACAGACGCCGAACGGGCGTATTTTCAGTGGATCCGCTGTTCGTCTCCGGAGGCCTTCCTCTCCCTTCATGTATTATTCGGGTCCCCTTATATTTCTTTTTTCGTAAAATGCGTCCTCCCTTTTTCGTATCGTGTAGTTTGTCTTTGAATCTTTCGTCCGCCCAGATAATTCCTCCGCATGCAGGGCTTGGTGGAGGAAGAAAACGGAAGTACAAAAAAACACACAAAAAAAAGTTGCGCGCGTAATAAAAAGAAAAGAAAAAAAAAAGCACTAAAAGCGAATAAGAAGACAACCAACGCCCCGAATCCAAGAAAGAGACATCAACCCGAAAGAAAGAAAAAAAAAGGAACACAGCCGATCCATCGGAGCTCGATGACGGATGACGGCTACTGAATTTCAATGCGACAAGAAACTTTCCGGACACAGATGTCCGCGGACCGGAAGCAATCAATACGGCGAACCTATCGACTCTTGGTTGCCGTCTCCAAGCCGACTGCGCCGCGGAAAATTGCGTCTCACGCTTGGAATATACAAAAACAAAAGACAGGCACTAACACAAGCACTAACCCTCTGGACTGGACCCAACGCGGAACAAGGTGCGCCCGCTGCCCCCCGTATATAAACAAAGCGTGGAAACCTTCGCAAAACACAAACGAGGACTGCAACTGGCTCTGCTACGTCCAGACAGAAGGGACCAGTGTGTGCGGGCCGCCGGTTCGAATCGTGTTGTAGCCCAAAAGAACGGCAGCGCCGGCAGCGCGAGCGAACGACACGACCGGGCCGAAATCTACGCGCTGGGATCTCGTCTTGGGGCTGCCGCTACTAAGGGAGAGAAAATGTATTC
This sequence comes from Ixodes ricinus, assembly GCA_037355805.1. NCBI lineage: Eukaryota > Metazoa > Arthropoda > Arachnida > Ixodida > Ixodidae > Ixodes > Ixodes ricinus. Next base: position 134,633 of record JAZHYW010043451.1, read on the forward strand.
TTTTGTGCTGCCGGCCGGGGGCCGTGTTGTGCGATAATGGTGCGAACGATGCGACAGCAACCCAACGACACGGGGAGTTGGACGATCGAAGTGTCGACGCTGAGAGCATCGCTGCTGCTGCTGCGGCCGATGCTGATGCGGGGATGGGATCGGTAGCTGGAGCGAGCGCCGAGAACTCCACTGTCTGGAGTTCGTCGATCCGTGGCAACGGAGATCCGCTGTTTTTCGCGTTTCTTATCGTTTCGGCGTTGCTGTTTATTTCAGGCGAGGATTGAAGAAGTAGATCTGGAGACGGTGCGGGCAGCCTGTCTGAACTTGGTGTAATAGAGTGCGATGCACCTGATGTATGAGTTGTTCTTTTACAGAGAAGGAAGGGCAGGCTGTTATTGTTTATTTCATCCGATGATCTCAGGGATCGATACGGTCATCAGGATGTGCATATTATGGGAACCAAGGTACTTTCGAAATTAGATTTATACTTGTAGTAGTTGCCGAAGGTAAACGCTTCTGCGTTCTTTTACATTACGGTTATGGTTGTTTATGTTACCACAAACCCACGTGTAGCCGGAAAAAAATGTTGGACGCTGATGTTTTTGCGCTCAATATGTGTTTAAGCCCTCGCCTATAAAAAAACATTGATTGGCGCTATCAGACACGAGGGCGAGAGTGACTTTTTTAATTTGTTCGATTTCCCCGAATATTTCTACAAGGCAGTCAGTCTTCCTGCCAAATATATTTTTATACTTAAATATGAAGCATCTTAGGCACAGCAAGAAAAACGCGGACCACAATGAAAAGCAGGAAAACTTGCATGTCACCCGTAGGTACACGTGCGTGCGGTACCTCGTCATTAAAACTGGTCACTAACTGCAAGCAGACCCTGATTAAATCTCTCCATGCCCCTTTGAATACCTAGCTCTATACAAATCGTGCAGTTTAGATAAGCGTCCGTAGAGAAGCCGAATCCAGAGGCCGAGACACCCCTACTTGGCCCTCGCCATGCGGAAAGCGTGTAATGAAGCATTGTCTCCGCGAGCAGTTACCTACCTGCCGCCTCTTCGTCTCCGTGGTCACGTGTCCTCTTTATCGCCCGCCCCAGCGACCAAAGGTCGGAACAATCCTATTCTTATCACAGCTTAGCCACACCACACAAAACAAAAGAAAGCGAGGAGACTCCAAAGCCCACAGATACCTCTCGCCGGTTAGTCGTCCTTACCCATTCGCTCCCTACCAGCATTCGTTTTTTGGCTGTTTGTTTGTAGAGATTGAAGCGAGAGAGAGAGAAGGAGAGAAGATAGGCTGTGGGCTCCTCCTTTCCATTCCCCTTTCGTGATTACCTTCGATTACGATGGGCCCATTGTTGCTGCTTCGTTTCCTCCGCGTTAGCAATTAAACCGCGGTGGTCTTAATTGCACCTCGGTTCTGCGCGCACGGTAGCCGGAGCCGTCTTACTTCCGGCCGCTGCTGAGGCTGTGCGTGCGTCTGTGTGTGTTTGTTTGCTTGCGCCGGGCGGTGGTTGGACGGGCGGGTTGGTTTCGCGCTCGGAGTTTGGGTTCGGCCAGACGAGCAGAGTGGTTGGTCTGCTGTGTCGGCCGAGTTGGTGTGTGCTGCTCGTCCGCGGAATTGAGATTGAAGAGCCATGGGTTCGCGGGCGCGTTTGCTGACAAACTTGGTTCAACTCCGGGTCCGCCTCCCCCATTTTCTCTGGCGCTTGGAGAGGTTTACCTTGGAGAATACCTGTATAGATGGGGAAAAGCATTATTTGTCTTTTTTTTTTGTTTGTGTGGGGGAGCAAAGTGGGGAAGGTCTGGACTCTTTGATTGTTTGATTGGCTAAATTGGTCTAAGGATACCTACAACTTGTGACCTGGATAAGCTTTTTTTTTTTTATTTCAACCTTTCTCTATGTTTCACTTTTTATTTTTGTTCGTGTTTTCTAACTCGCGCATTCGAGAAAAAAAATTCGTTTCCTGAAGTAAAAAAATAAACTTCGTAACATGTACCTCCGTTCAATATTAAATTTTCTTTTTACTTTGTGGAATCAAAATCACTGGAACTTGAAACATAAGAAGACCAAAGCGGAAAGCAACCTCAAATCGGTGGGGGAGACGGTGGCGGTATTTCAGAAACAAGGATTTGATCTGCGCATGTAGTTTATTTGGAACTCGGAATGTAGACTTTGTATATGCGGTCCGTGGTTTCATCCTGTATTCTGCGGGCTGAGCTGAGATGTATAACCTGCAGTTGCCATTAAATGCCAGGGTCTATATAAAAAAAGAGTTCAAATAAGACACTTCTTTTTTTAATTGGCTTTGAGACGTTGATAGCGAGCAGCACATTTTAAGCTCTAACGAACCGCTCGCAACTTCCTTAGCATCCTTCAATAAGCCATTGATAAAAATGGCCGAGTTTTTTTATATGGTTGCGGCTTGCATCACTGCCGCTGATTCTTATGACTAACAGCTATATATATATATATATATATATATATATATATATATATATATATATATTAGCCTTTATATAAGAATCGATGATAGTAATGCAAGCTATAACTATAAAAAAGATATATATATATATATATAAAGAAGGCTAAAGTTATTCGCTTGAATATAGCATTTTCTAGCAAGTCCGATTCTAGTGACAGGTAAGCCGCTTCACAACTTTGCGCGCGCACTTTCCTGCCTATGAGTTGCCGAAAAAAAAAAAAAAGAACTCGACTTACTTTGCTAGCCACAATACCTATGCTTTGAAAGCTCTATCTTCACAGCGTTCTTCTTCCATCCCTGTCCTCAAACCCTGGTGTCTTCACTGAGTCAATCCTGCCTTCGGCAGCTGCATGACTGAATTAAGTCCTTCACTCCTGGGTATCATGCTTCACACCCTGTGTCCATTGCCTGATGTCTCTGTACACCTTAGATTGTAATATTCCCATCCATCGAAGACAAACGATTGCGCCATTTGAGTTTAGCGTTGAAAACGCGTTTTGTTAGTCTCTTAGCACATGGCATCGCGGGCACGCATATTTCATTACTTCTACTGGACTCAACGGGACCTGAAATGCTAAGCTGCTGTCTGCTAAAGAAAAACCCTTCTACAAGGTTCACTTGAGTCTGTCATTACAGCGGTGTCCTTTCTGTCGTCCAGATAGGCAAATGACCCATTCAAACATCGTGCTTATCTTGTTACTGGTTTCTTGACAGCGTCGTTTAGACATCTGTTTCAAAACTTCTTAAAAAAAAAAAACTATCATATTTTAAGCGTTTTGCAATCGCAAAACTGGAAGATAGCTTCTTGCAATTCTAAGGAACAAGTCAAAAATTGTCTTAAGATTTGTTTTATCATTGAAATGTTTCCTACAAAACGAAATAGCTCGCAACGGCTATCTCGTGACGTAGCAGCTTTCACATTTTGACAAGGATTAATGCCGGACTTGAAAAATCATCTCCTTCTGTCGAGCGCAAAGTTTCCGCTCCTTCCAACTTGCCACGGGTGTAAAAAATGAAAAAAAGCAAATAGGTAGGATGTGGCGAAGCAATCACATCGTGTCGCGCATCCACGGCGAAGAGTCGGGCGTCCCTTTTTAGAAACTTATATTCGTTTCGCTGGGTGATTTTATCTCGGGCGGGTCGTTTAAAGACCGGTGTGGGAAAACGGAGATCCTTTCAGCACATGTCAAAACTGTCGTTCTGAAGTACGCGAGAAGTAGCTCCACGGCTCTGACCCTTCATCTACAGGCGCCACCTTCCGTCTCATAATGGATGCCTGTGTACTATTATATCTTGAAGTTTACATAGGAGGATCCAGAACTGCCGTTGTGTGCGCAGATAAACACGGTTAAAGAACGCAGCAACACCTGGTGAAAAGAAAATAGTTCTGAGGCAGTCATTTGTTCGGGTCTACATATATGTGAAATGTATTAATGTTTACAAAATAACTGTTTCAGAGAGACGCTTCGATTTTGTATCTGCAGAATAAACTTATATGAACGCATTATAAACGTGTACCATATGACTGTTGTAGCTGTAAAATGTACTATGGAGTATGTGTGCAGAAACAAGAAACAGACGACACCAAATTCTTTAGTCGTGTCACCATTCTTAAAAAGGAACATCTGAAATTATGTGACTTTCGACATCATGAATCGCTTTAGAGGGCTGTCTTCTTTACACAGGAAAAGCAAGTGAGGGCTATTTGCGTAAAATGCCTTCTTTTTATAGAAAAATATACCACTCCGAATAAGTGCCCTAAATTTCACAGATGATAAAAATGAGCCATTCTCAGTTTTATCAAGAAGTACTCTATATGGAAACAAATATTGAATTCTACGCCATTCAGACAGCTAAACATAAGACAGAGTATTGTTGTTAAAAGACAGAAAGCAAAATTACATAGTACTGTTTTACTTTTAGTATTATTTGGAACGCCGATTAGCCCGGACGCTTCCGTCAGTCTTCTTATTGGAGGGTCGCCGCGGGTAACGGCCGAGGGAAAAATTACCAAAGCTGCCAGCTAATTAGATTTATCGCGCCCGGTGTCATATTAAAAACGAATTATTGAATTTTTTGCAAGCTGCGAGAGGACGAGCTGTCCAATCGAAATATGGGCAGGTTGGCGCTGCATAATAAATGACGCCAGACACTTGCGCTCGCGTGATAAGTGGAACCTTCGAACAATGTATATACTCACAAACTCGTTGACGCGCGGGGGCGCCGTCTCTCTCTCTCTCTCTCTCTCACACACTCTCTTTCTCTCTATATATATGAATAAAAAACGTATTGTAAAAATGCAAAAAATTCTAATTTTCTTTTTTTTTTATGTGTAACAATATTTGAAAGTTCTCCGATTCCTGATGCACGATAAAACACGCCGAAACCCTCGCTAGCAGTTTTAGGGTGTGAAGAGTCTGTGAAGAGGGTGAAGCAAAATGAGCTATTTTTTTCAAAAGAGCCTGGTCCTAGCCTCATTTAGGACACAAGCATCAAATGATAGAACTTGATCTATATGTCTGTTGTTTTCTTTTTTTTTCTTCTTTTTTTACTGCTTACTCTATTTGTTTTTCTTGAAGCACTTACTATTCTTAACTGGAATGGGTCGAAAAAACAACTGAGGGTTTTGTTAGGAAATTTATTCACCTGTTCACCGCGCATAACTAAGGGACTTGATGATCGCGTATTCCTATCATAGCAATAGAGCAGATTATTTCATGTTATGTTATAAATACAAGCTCTCATTTACATGTTAAAAGATGTCGCGTAAGTATGTATATGAATGTACCCTTCACTCGGCAGAAAAATAAATAATTTTAATAAGTGAATATTCTCGGAACGTCACGTTGTATTGTACAAAATATCCGACGGTTTTAACACACATCAGTTCTTAAGAAAATAGACAAAGAGAATATCTTGACCCATCAAAATAAGTGACACAAAATCCTTACTATTTTTGACACTTAAGTGTTACACACGAAAGCTAGACAATCTTTAAATATCTACCGGGCAGTGGTTTTGTATTTTGTGGGTTGCCATGACAATGACAATGGAAAACGAAGGAAATGTGGAAATTTCACATTTCTCAACATTTTATTCACGCTGTTTGTCCTATGTAACATGAAAATGACACGAATTGGCAATCCGCAGATGTACGTCAGATTAAAAAAAATAAAACACAAAAAAACGAACGGCTTTACATTTAAATTATGCCGTGTTTTCACTAATTGCGCATAATATCTTGCATTTGATTTTTTTTCTACTCAATCCGTAATTTCATTTAGGTAAGTTAATAAAAATGCATTGTTTAACTTTTAGAATAAAAACAATGTTATTCAGCTTTCCTTTTTTATATGCTATAGTTTTAATCTCATAACAGAATGACATCTAGTTCGATAAGGAATTGCGATAGTTTGAGAGGGTTAAGTCTTGTTAAAGTCATCACTGCAAACTCCAAGAACAGCAGACATGGTTCTGGTTGTCAGCACGTAAACTGACGCCGACATTAGAAAAACATTCCCGTAAGTAGGGCATCGCCAGGAAAGGCACTTTGGAAATCGTATCGTGACGACAAGCAACAATTATGTGTTCCCCCTGAGATTCGTGAGTAACAAGGTAAGTATTACGCACAATTTCCGGAGCGTTTAATGGGATGAAATTACATCGTCGAGGGGAATTCGCAACACGGATAGACTAACGCATTTTCCGGAATTCGTTTTGCTCGCGTCATAAAAAATGAAGAGCATAAAAGCCCGTTCAGACACTTTCGTTTGGCTACGGCCGAGCGAGACAAAAACCGTTTTTTAAACCTCTTGCGACCGGCTGCGTAGCAATACAGGTGGACGTAAGCCGTCGCAAGAGGTTGAAAAACCGGTCCTGTCGAAGTCCGTCGTAGTCAAACGCAAGTGTATAAACAAGTGTTAAAATAAAAAAATAAAAAAAATATCACGCACATACGCATACGGACACCAACTCATCATCCGATCACCTCACGTGCCTTCTGTAAGGTGTACATATTTGTCGGGGAGATATCGTAAGGTCTGATAAATGATCCGCACATTGGGAAGCGTATAGAGCGCGCGCGATGACCAATTTCTCTTCGGTTCTTCTGTACCAACGGTAAGTCAAATCTACAAATGTGGCGCAATTATCATCCTCGTGTGGGGCACCCGACTGCTGAAACTGTCTGTCCCGCCCTATAGTCCCCGAGAAGATAAGAGCGGCAGGGCCTTTGTCTCGGGCCTCCGGCTTGCAACGATCGCCTTCCGTCTTTCTTTGGCCGCGCGTGCAGGCTCGAGGCCCACGAGACGTCCAAGTATCATCGAAGCTATAGCAAGCTCTCGCTGGAGACAGGGGACGCTGAAAGACCTCCCTTTTGTTTTCGACCTGTCAGTGACTATAGCTATCTCGCACCGACGTCAAATCAACCGAAATTGCGGAGGCCTCGCTATTGAGGGCGTACTTTTTTGCAGCACGCATTTTGCACCTCAGAATGTGCTTGTCCTGGCAAAAACAAATAGGAATTACCAGAAACGCGGTGCGATGACGTCACGATTTGGGCCACGTACGATTCAAAGTAGGCCGGTCGCGCTGCGTCGCGTGGATGTACTTTGCTATCTTTGCTGTCTTGGACGCTTCCATTGAACATGGGGACGCCCCTTGCCGCTCTTTCTCGGCTGCGGAGGATGCTCGCATTTCGGCTTCCAGAAGAAGCGGCTCTCCGCTGCCGCGTGTCGCATTGCGTCTGCGCACGGTGGGAGTGCTCGCTCTTTTCGGGAAAAACGCGGCGCCGGATCGAGCCCCGGGCTTCTTTCGTAAACATGGTTTGTTTCGTGCGCGCGATAATCTCGGGAGGAGCGCGAGGCTCGACGGCCGCCGGACCTACGGTTTCTTTTCTGTTTTTTTCTTGGTCGGAACGGAAACGGCGCCAAACCCCAAGGCCTGTTTCCTGCTTCGATCGCGCACCCTACTTCTCGCAGCCGCCTTTTTGCGCATGCGCGGGGCGACGCGTTGTGGGCGCACGCCTCGGTGGACAGAGGAACGGGCCCGGGCGACGGACACTCGTGGCTTTCGCAGCTGGCCGTGCGCCCTGAACACGCCGATTTGAAGAGGCTGGAATTTTTGCGTGGACAACGCGGCAGAAGCAGACATCGAGCCGCGAAGATAAATAAATGAGCTATGCTGCGATTATTGTTTACCTTATATTTTGGTTCAGAAGCGGAGGGGAGGAAAAATCTGAATGGGTCTGCGCGATCTCTATTCGGCGCTCCAGAGCGGACCGCAGGAGCGTTTTGCGACTACATAAAACATTATTCGCATAACTCACTGCTAATAAGAAAAAGCTGGAAAATCATTTTTAAGAAAAAGAGATGAGAGAAAAAAAATATCGCGGTGTCAAAGGAATAATTACGAAATGGAATATTAAAGATGCTAGCAGATGCTTTATGACGTCTTCAAACACTGGATATTTTTAGTTTAATCAATTTCCTAATTTCAGCTTTCCAGCAGTGGCCATTTTTTCTGCGCCCCCCCTCCCCTACCTGTCTGCCACTGTGTCATATTAACGCATCTCCTAACACCCCCCCCCCTCCCTCCTCCCCTCTAAGAAAAGGGAATAGAAAACAGACGACTCTTCCGCACGATGCCATCCGGAGCAAGTTTCCCAATTTAAAACTTTGTAGACACAACGACCCGCTGGAAGCGACTTTTCCGTCTACAGCCCTCTCATTGTCGTCGTCGCCGTCCACCACACGACGACGACAAAGGCCGGATGAAACCAGGCAGGTTCCGACACTTTCCCCATTGTGCGACGGCGCTCTTGGCTTCCCTTTCTTTCCCCAGCACACACTTCCGACTCCTTCCGATCGCCGGCGTGCCTTTGCAGCCTCCCCTTCCCGCTTCCCCCAGCAAACTTCATTCTTCCCCGCTTCCGAACGGCCTATAGAACACGCCGACAAAGGTCACCTTCCCCATTCCCCAGCTCTTATACGATCCACCTTCCGAGCGCTATATAACCGGCCGGATTTCTGGCCCCAGCCCACGTCAGTCACTCCATCCACCGGCGGGCCCATAGAGCCAGTTTCGAAAGGCCGGCGCGTGGACTTCCTTATGGCCAAGAGTGCCTTCTCGCACGCGAGGCCTTCCCCTTTCGGGAAAAGAGGCTTCACCTGACGGCTCCGGGATGGGCTCCGCGTGCCTTGCGGGGAAGCCGATGACGGGGAATGTGGGGAAAAGGCGGGCGCGTCGCCGCGGGACCGTGGGGAAAGGCGTGAGGGATCTGCGGAACGCGGGCCCAAATAGACTCCCGCGAACTCGGGTTCGCATTTATCGACCTCACGGCAATAAAACCGTGATCCGGGGACGGGTGGGGAAGCGAAGGAAGGGCCGTGGAGGTTAGGAGATGCCTGGCTGCCTTTCCCACGTGTGGGCGGCTGACCTGTCTCCTTCTCTTCCTTCTATCCCCGCGCGCATCCTCCGGCGTTGTTCTCAGTTTTTGTTTTCTTTCTTATCCTGATACTCTGTTTAAACCCTTCCTACAGCCATTTCTTTCGTTGTTGTGGTGGCTGTTGTTGTTTCCATTGAGGGCACGAAGCATTTTGCGGCCCATCAGTTTCTGCGGGCTTCTCGCTTATGGACCGAGTGAATCTGTTTCAGGTTGTGCGCTGCCGTCCAAGGTGACTCAGGCAGCTAGCTCAGCTGGCAATAGGCTTGCCTTTCGGGAACCCGAGTGAATTACGCGAGGTCTGTAGATTCGGGACATTATTGACACCCAGGCTGCAGACCTTGTGGATGGACGGGCGAAAGGTCTGCTTGATGCTCGTTGAAAACAGCTGGTTAGCCATTTTAGTGTACTAGCCACGATTTACTTGAGGAGTGCACAAATATAAGCAGTGATTACATGATGTTTAGACACACGAAACGTCGATAGACGACGTCTGAACCAGGAATATTGGATATAAATTAATGGCGCATTTACCTAGCGAAGGTTTCGAAGGTTTTTGATGGCTCCGATGTGCTGCAGGGCAAGACGACGGTTAAGCTGATAGTCGCGTCGGAAATATTTCGTTAAAAAAAAATAATAAACAAGCTTGATAAAAAATTTAATGGTTTTTGTAGAAAAAAAAAAAGAGTTAGAGGCGAAGCTTAGCGTATTTTTGTCCTCTGAATTGAAATGCACAAGCATTTGACACGAATGTATGAACAGACGCGAGAAAGTCCGAAAAACCAACCGCTTGGTTTGACGTCATACCCAGAGTTTTGAGCTGCCTTGCGCGTGTCGCTTGTGAGGGAACCCGTTTAGTAATTTTGACTGCTCGGTGTACGCTTGCGGGAGGCACGGTAATCTGAGGTCTCTGTATAATACGTCATGATTCCCTCCCCGCCCCTAAGGCGACGGGAAGGAGCGGCTTCATCGCTATTTTGAAAGCACTGATGTCGTTACTTGGCTGATCGATCTGAAACATCATTTTGATATTCGCAAACCTGGAGGCCAAACAAAAATAATTGAAGTGTTTTTGCTAAAATACTAACCAGCTTCAGTTTCCCTTTAAGACGCAACTTAAAGATTGAGGACAGCGATAGCAGAATGGTATTCAAAGCGCGATATTGGCACTACAAAGGACCACCACTAGACTTTTGGGAGGAGCGATACATTTTCATATGGGCGTCGATAGTCACGTCTCGTGTGATCTTACGAACATCTTCAAACTAATCTGCAGCAAGTGCTCTGACGCTGTCGGTCCTCTACTAGAAAAGCCATTCTGCGATTACAGATTGCTTCATAAGCGTTGAGACACCAGAAGGAGTTTTTTTTTTCCTGTTTAGAAAGTTATTAAAAAATAAAAATAATAAATAGTTTGTAAGTGTTGCCTTTGCCTATGTTAGCCAGAGTAAAAAAAAAGTAAAAATTTTTTTCGCGCGTCATCATTGAACGAAAGTAGAAACCGATAAAATGTTTAAAAGAAACACCAGTGGGAATAGAATGTTGAAATCCCCGATTGAAATCTTTGAAGCGAGATTGTATTATGATCTTTTTCGCTGTGTCGTAATAGTAAAAAAACAAGCAAAAAATCACGAGCAGTAAGCATTTTGGGCCTAGTAATTTAAGGAGAGCATCGCTCCAAGAATTTCCCCAAGGAAAGTCAGCCTCGTTTCGACATAATCACCGCGAAGAGAAAACAAATACGGTAAATTGAACCCAAGCCTAAGCGGTACGAGCTCGTTGCGTCCTGCGTTAAAAAACCCGAAGGAAAAAAAAATGTGGGGACGAAGAACCCCAATGCAGCAGGTTGAAAAAGGAGCACATGGCAACCACGTGGCGAAAAGACAGGGGAAGGCGTCCGTGAGAAACATCCCGTCGTCTGTCTCCTCTCGTTTCTTTTCTGTTTTCATTCCTACACTCCTTGCGTGTTTTTTCGTGGTGTTCCAGACTAAACGCCGCCGCTCACTGATCCCCCAAGCAGCAGCAGCAGCAGTAGCAGCAGCCCCACGACTGACTACGCGGTCGCGAGAAGACAGTTTGGAACGACTCCGTCGTGGGCAGCGTTTATTTGCGCGACATGTGGTCCGGGCTGCGAGCCTTCGGGAAGGGGGACGTGGCTTGACAACAAGCCTGTGCGCTTGTTATGGCACGCAAGGCGTCTTTTCTCTCTTCGGGACGTGTTTGGGTTACCATGTCTTTTCCAGACTACGGCAGTGCTAGTCCTTTGTGCGGCATTTCGAGCTCTCTGGGCACGCGGTGCTACCCTTGTACGCAGAGCGTGAATCTGCAAATCGCAGCTGGGGAGGAATGTAAACTTGCGTGACTTCCAGTCGAACGTGTGGTGGGTTTTCGTTCGGCACTCCCTCGCTTTCCCGCGATGCTTTCTTGTTTTTTTCTTTTAAAGGGCGTCAGTTATAATGCCAACGGCTGGTGTTGATCGCCGCCGTTTTAGTATTTCGTCAGTACGGCTTTTCATTCGCCGACGACCGTCGTTGGTCAGTTACGGGTGTCCTTCGTACAGCGTTGTTTTGGTAAAATTAGGAAGATGCGTGTCGTCAAGGTACACATATGTTTCTACATTTTTTTTAAGTTTAGGCGTTGGAGTAAATAATCGGTAGCCCACTCCGCTGCCTAAGCGTCGTTTTGACAAGTTATTTTTTTTTTAATTCCTGATGCCGAAGTAACATTTCTCGATACCTCTTTATGAACGCTCAGCCGACCAAGCTTATCTATCACACGTTGTGGGAGGCAAGAGGGCGATCACGTTTTTTTAAAGCCGCCGTCACGTTGCTAATACATTGTTCGAGACAGTTTGCAGACGCTGTCTGATGCGTATTTCTTCCTCGCATGACATCATATTGGTCATAAAGAACTGTCTGCACTCATGATCCTAGCACACCTGCGTATGAAGTGCACATTCTTGGAACATTCTTGAGGCCTGTTCGTGGATAATTCTGCAATAATACCTGCAGCGAACGCCGTGTATTTTATATGAAGTATGAGGTGTGTTTTTTTGTTATTGTTTTTGCAGAGTGTAATAACGTTTTTTTGTGTTTTTTTTGCCAGTGTTTGTTTGAGGAAATTCTTTCGTATAGCTACGCTTCAATAGAAACTGCATGCACGTAAATCTGTACGATTAAAAGGGGACCGGAGTTTATCAACGATTGCAGTGTCGATTGCCACTTTCTCATCCGAGAATCCCAGACACGAGCGCGACAGCACCGCCTTTCCTCCCTAATGCAGTTTCCAATCACATTCAGTCCCGTCGCGCAGGTTCCTACCGTCGCATCTGTCAGCAAACACGTCGAAGGCAATTACTCGAACCAAAGTCCGTCGTCCCCCTGGCGCCGACCTCGGCGAGCACATCGTCCTCTCCGAAAACCCCGCGCACTTTCTACAATTAGCAGAAGCGGCACCTCCTTCCCCCGGCGTCCCCATCTCCGCACGTGCCGCGTCGTTTCTAACTAACGGGCTGAAAAGAACAGACCCCCTACCGGGAGCGAAAGCGTCTGCGACGCAGCTACAGCAGGCCAGCTTTCCAGAGCCGCGACTTTCTCTCGAGACAGAGTTTGTGTCGGTAAACATTGCAACTACTTACTATTGTACGCCCAGACTCTCGCTCTCGCCTCCATCTGGATCGAACGCGGCTCGAGTGTTTACGCTAGGAACGCGACAGGAGGCCATGTGTGTTGGGGGCATGCGTGCGGGAACGCGTGTAGGCGATGAACCTCGACCTTACGATGAATCTCGGCGAACGCTAAGAGCCGTACCAGCCAATCCAAAGCTCGGAACGTGCCTCACGTGACTACGAATCATTGCTCCCTTCCCGAAGGTCACGTGATATTCACGCGGCACTGCATTGGCTGGTACGGTTCGTAGCGTCTTCGAGTTCATCTTGGAGCTGCAAGAAAGTATAGACCACGTCTTTGTTTTGAATTATACTTTTCCGCCGAAACAAAGGAGTCGGACGGGACATCGTCTTGCGTGTCGTTTTGAGGAGAGTCGCGAGATGCAAAAAACGAAAACGCAGCGGGGGAGCGTCAGCTGGACTCGGGCCTCTCCTCTCTGTGGGAGGAGGACGCTCGCGCGGTGCGAGCGAGAGGACAGACGCAACGTTTGGTGGCGGCGGCGACTATGGGCTGGTGTAAGACGAAGGGGGAGTGTTCTCGCGGCGAAGGCTGTTGTCATCGTGAAACGGTTTGTTCCATCGTCGGTGACGAAAGGGACCGCCGTTTGTCAATTGGTTTTCGCTAGGCGAGCGCGAGTAGACAGATGCATCGTTTGGTCTCGGAAGAGAGGAAAAGAAACGATGTTTCGGTTGGAGTCACGAATAGAGAGATCGAAGGGCTGGTGGTGTTGCAGTTGAAGGAGGAGGCGAAACGAAACGCATCCAGATCAGAACTGTCGAGCAGAGCTCCTATCTTCAATAACCTACTCTTTAGCGTTCTGGTAAGTCGTGACGCTTGACACGGACCATAAAGTGAAGCTAGAAAATTGCTGAAAGTGTATAGTTGTGCGGCTGGGAAAATATTGGTCGTAATATCAACAATGCTCACAGCAGCAACGAAAGCATATCGCCGAGGAGCAAATGCAACGCTACATAATATTAGGGCAAAAGGAATTACTGGTAAATATTAATTTCAACTAAAAAACGCAGCAAAAAGAAATTCAGGAGAGATGATGCTGAAGAACTATGACGTAACAGACTCAAGCGGCAGGTACAATTTCGATTAATTTTGACGGAAAAGGTTGTTGAAATCAAATCAAATCAAATCATATTAAATTTTTCGTCTTGACACTTAGACAACTAGGAAGTTCTGCCTTCAAGCGGCGTATCATGTTTCTGCTGCAGGTGGGCAATTTGGCCAGTGCAATACTGATGCTACCATCCGGTTCTACGCGCATCACGGAAGCGATGATTACATGGACGCATGCTGCTGCGCTGCTCGTCTACGTGGAAAAGGGAAGCGACGGAGATAGGTGTTTTTACAATAAAATACATATACACCCTCAGAAGATAGGGTGTATTCTTGCACCCCTTATTCCATATAAGACACACCACAACTTCCGTTCGACGTACAGCGCAGTGACGTCGAACCGACGCTACCAACTTTCACGAGAGGTTTGATAGCCGTGTGGTACAACTTATTAGAATAGCTAATGTTACGTTTACTAACTTAAAAAAAGAAAAATAAATAAAATAGTTTTTTTTATTCCTACTGCAAAACATCCGTGTTTTTTTTTTTTTGTGCGTCTTTGATACATGCTTTAGCTGTTTAATAAGTTATATCGCACTGTTATCAAGCCCCTCGTAAATTCGGGGCCCTCTGTTCGACTGTAGCGCGCCCCCGCCGATCTGAAGTTTTGGGGTGTATTATATGGGACAAAGGGTGTAAGACGACACCCTTTTTATTTTTAGAGTGAACGTAAAATAAAGTAAATTCAGCCTTAGTAGAGGGCGGTACAAAGAGAATTGTTTAAAGTCCTGATCTACAATCCCACCCGCAGGTCCGGCCAGCCTCTCTAACGAACACGGCGCTCCGCACCCACCCCCGTCTAAAACAAACACCGAGCACACTTTCGGCGGCAGACTTGGCGTCCCCATGGTCTCACTTTAAGCGCGGTTTATCGTCCTGGATCGGGCGCGAAGCACCTGCTCGTGTCCGCGAGCGTGCGATTAACCCATTCGGGAAAAGGCAGCCGCGGAGAACAACTCCACCGTACCGCCGCGGACAAGCTCAACAGCAGACCTCGCTGGAGTCCGCCTCAGCCGGGCCGTCCTGAATAATTAACCGCGTAGGAATCCCACTTGGCAGACGAGGGCCTCGACTGGGCTGCAAGTGCGAGAGCCCATAGAGCACGGCCAGGCCAGCCGTCGGCGACGAGGCTGCCGCCACGGAAAGCTCGCTGGAAGATGCCTCGCTGGGCCATTCCGCGAGCGGGCACGAACCGGCGCCGACACCACCGCGGCCGAATGCGCTTCCCGTGTGTGGATCGCGCACGAGTGTCCTTCGTGAGTGCGGCGCTCGCAGAGAACGACTCCGCGCTGTGTTCTTGTCCATGTACCGTCCTGTCCTAACGAGAGGGTCACGGCTTACGCGGAGGCGGGATGTGCGCTCGCTTCTACTTAACAAGTGCGTATGCGTGTTCTCTTGACTGTATTTTGTTTTATTCAAGACGCTATGCATGTTGTTATCGCATTAGAGTGTCTTTTTTTACACAATCATTATTTAAGTTTCACACTTCGCAAGTATTCTCCATCCAGTCCTATGCGAACTACACTCGAGTTTTACTTATATGCGCGATGTTCGGAGGTTATGAACGAGCTGACGCTACCTGGCGAGGGGGTGTAATATTTGTCGGGTGTATTATTTCACACTAAAATGTAATAAATTATTGAGGACTTATATATTTGCTTTTATGTTCATTACGCATCTATAAATATTTCGTAAAGTAAAAAAAAAGTTTACATCTTCTTTTCAAAATGGGAATGATTTGGGTAGATATCAGATACAACACTGTTAAAGAAGTCGAACTTCATCGAAGTTTTTCATAAGTTGGAAGGGTCGGCCGAATCAGTCGAACATCGAGGTTCGCCGAAAGCTCGCGACACAGTTTAAACCGACACAAATGAGAGTCAGGAGCAGCAGGCTTTGAGCAGCGCAGTAGAAAGACCGGACTGGCGTTTCGTGGACTGCGGGCGGCAGCCGCCGGTCGGCGAGCGAGCTTCACGGAAGAAGGTGAAAGGTCGGGCAGGAGGAGAGGGAGGCAGGGGCCACGGAAACAAAGGCACCCCGCGATCTTCCGGATATCATTAAGGAGCGCCGAGGAGGCTGCTCTTTCCACCCCGGCGCTTAAGAGAAAGGAATCGCCCTAAAATCCGATGGGCAATTAGGGGCTCTTGGCGTCGATTTTTTCCCGCGTTCTCTCCGCAACTGGCGAGGAAACTGCGCAACGGGGAAGCGCGCGTTGATAACATCCTTACCCGCTTCGCGCGCTGCGTTCCCTCCCAGAGAGAGGAGCTGTGGAATCAACGTGGGCTTCCAGCTTATTGGATGCATGTCATAGTGCGAGTGATATCATTTGTATCTGAAAAAAAATACATGAACTTGGTTGCCAGATGACATTAAAGATGAATGTGAAGAAGAAAAAAAGACGCTAGTCAAATTTAAAATACGTAGTTTCCTCTACACCCTTTCAGCGCTTATCACCTGGGCGAAGATGCTGAGTCGTCGGGTTGTGCATGCCGGCCCGGCGTGCAATATTCCGTAAAAGTGAGGTACTGGGCAAGCTGTTACTGGTAGAACGGGTGCCACAGCACTGCACAGAGACGTGGCGGCGCGCAGGTGTTTAGTCAAATGGCTGCATAGTCTCCACCGGCAGAATGAGGAGTTTTAAAAGATCTGGTTTCGCTGGAGCACTATAGGCATCGGGTACTTTCGCTGCTGTCAGTTCCAAGCGCGCTGAAGCGTGCGACCGGAGAGGTATCGAACCTTTGAGAACGGTTTGCTAAAATCTCCCCATTGATTTTTTGTTTGTTTGTTTTATATTCCAGTAGTTATAAGCAGTGGGATAAGCACGATTCCCCAACCGTTCAGGTATAGTAATACCCTGCGACCAAATAGTCGAACGTAATACGTCAAATAAATGCTCTTCAGCAAGGAGGTCTTGGGGAGAATTCTAGCACAGAAATGTGGAAACGGTCGTGCCATCGCATCGGATTCTCGTCTTCAGACCACGAGGAAAAACGGAAAAAGTTTTCCGCACCGCCCTCCCCACCCGCAAGTATGGGCTTCGCACGAATGTTTCCCGTTTTGTTTCCTCTGTTTACGCTGTCTACGGAAATCCTCTTACATTCCGTTGCATTCCGAAAACCGGCATAACACCGCCGTTATCCAGCCATCCGCCCGCGCACTCGTAGACCCCAAAAAACTACGCTGCAGGATAAGAAAACAAAAATAGCATCTACACGAATCTCGTGACTCCTTTATGATTCCCTTTTTGCGAGAACATCCGAAAAAATAAAAACCATAAAAACTCGCGCATAAAGAAGTAAAAAAAAAAAAGGCGCGAAGAATACAAAAGGTTTGCTTCAGCGTGCCTCTACGCGCCTGGGCAGCGGGTATTTCTGGAATACCAAAACAGGAAGACGCGCAAACACGGGCTGCCCGTTGTCGGGCGACAGCGAAAGAGGAAACCAAAAAAGAGCGACAATGCTAAAAGCAACCTTTTCGTTTTGTGTGTGTGTGCGCCGCGAGCAATCCAGCAAACGATTCAACATCTAAGAAAACAAACAGGTACAAAGGCAGAGAACCAGAATATGGATGTACATTATATAAAAAGGGAAGACCGAGAGGGAAGAGAACCCTTCACTCACGCGCAGGAAGACGAACAAAATTCGGCGCACTAAAATGGTTTCGAGATGGCTTGTGCCACCTTCTCTTCGATGTGACAAGCGCGAACTCGCCGATGTCTGCAGCCGACAGCGAGCGACGTTCCCTTCGCTCGGCAGTCAGGGCGTGTAGGCATGGCAGGAGTGAGCGGCACGTGGAGCAGCACCGATTCGGCCTCCTCCGAAAGCAGGAGCGCGTTTCCGGGCAGATCTATACACGCGCGGCGGAGGGAACGGAGACTGCCGCTGACGGGCTTCGACAGTCGTCCAGGACACCTCGACGTTTGCGCGCTCGGTGTCGGGACAGATTTTCGCGAGAAGCGCTCTGAGTGCCAGCCGCCTCCGTTTCGGGAGCAAGCGTTCGAAACACTTGGGATGGCGCTGACGCGGGAGATAAAACGTCGCGGGAAGCAAATATTTGCAATAACCGTATGCATGGCTCGCGCGGGACGCCATCGCGCCATGCTGGTGCCCGAGCGCTTCTCATTCTTGCCGAGTAAACTGAAATCGGTCCGTGCGTAATGTATGCCACACAAAGCGCACGCTGAGCAGCGAGACTACTAGGAATGACAGCTGAGTTAACGGCAATCGTGAGCCGTGTATCTTTTAAAAACATTTTCAGTGAATCGGCTTTTCAGCACGGAGCCGGAGGGACAATCATTACGATGTGTCTAGATAGCCATGTCAGAATACCACGTCTTCTTTTGGGATAGCCTCAAGGGCAAATGTATGTCTGAAGTAAATGTATAAATATTATATCAAAGAAGAAACCTTGTAGTCTCTCGATTTCTTGTTTTAAGCTATTTGGTTGTTCCTATCTCACACGAATGTTTCCTCGAGTCAACGTTATTTATGTAGTGGAGTCTAGTGTAGCATATGTATGTGTTGCGCGTGTTTGCGCGTCTGTGAGGTGTGAGTGTGGCTCCTTCTACCATCAAGTTCTGGCACTACAACTGGAGCTTCTTTGCCGCACCTCTTCAAATTGTTTTATCTTCTTCTAAAAAAAATAGCTTAATTTTTATTTATTTATTTATTTTTTTTTTTGGGGGGGGGGGACTTTGGCCATAACTTTTGGACTGAAATTTTTGTGTGTTTCCGGCACTGAAGTGAACTTGTGGTATTTTCAGCTTTATTTTATTATTTTCCAGAACTTCCTGATTTGTCACTGTTGCTTCGGTTGAGTCCTATAAGCCC
This sequence comes from Ixodes ricinus, assembly GCA_037355805.1. Taxonomy (NCBI): domain Eukaryota; kingdom Metazoa; phylum Arthropoda; class Arachnida; order Ixodida; family Ixodidae; genus Ixodes; species Ixodes ricinus. The sequence continues at coordinate 153,188 of JAZHYW010043451.1, forward strand.
TTGTTGGCTTCGACGATCCTGCCTCGTGGCGTTCTGAATTCATACTCCGTAGATATAATAATAATAATAATAATAATAATAATAATAATAATAATATTAATAATAATGTTATTATTATTATCAATATTATTACACTGTAAAAACAAAGCCGATTGCGAGACCTGGAAAAACGCTTGCACCTAAGAATAACCTATCTGAAATAGGATCCACATGCACTCGACATGCTCAGTGCCGCGTTGCAAACTAAATTTTCAAACTAAACCTTTTTTTTGTGTTTTTTTGTCTGATATGCGCATTGATGTTTTAGCGACTTCTAGCCATTATGGCGTCCTTGTAGTTCTGGATAGCTTTTCGACGTTCATTGTAGCATTACATATTTCATTGACGCTTTTCCTCTGGCAGGGCTCACCCGGTGGCGCTCGTCGATGCAACAAATAACGCCTCCACCGCAAGGCAGAAACGCCTCGAGGCGCAATATATGTCTAGCAATAACTCGGATCTTCCTCCATCTTTGATTATTCGTCTCGTTTCATAGGTGACCGCTAGTTAGAAACACGGAAGAGCTCTGATTCATTTTCTACGCAAATATTCCGAACTGTGCCTAATTTTCTCGTCACCTAAATTCTCGAACGATCAACCCTCTCCTCCGTGTACTAGTTTTTTCTTTTTATGTAACGTGTAAAATTTTGCACTTACCCTAATGCAAAAAAAAATATCTATAGACTTACAAAAACAAAAACATTAAAGGTTTGAGGCTTTCATACAAAGTTCAAAGGCGCACAAACGGCGTCAAAAAGTTAAACCGTTAGTGCAATTGTGTTCATACAAAAATACAAAATCAACAAAAGAGAAAAGAACACTGTGATTGGCGAAGTACGAAGAGCGAAAGAAACGTACACTATTCACTGCGAAGGGAACTGTTTTAGCGCCGGCGCGAGGCAAGCGGCAAAAAGGCATTACAGCCCCAACTTTGACAGGCGTGCTCAATATGCAAATGTATTCACGGTCACAGTGCGTTTATGTATGCAAATCATAAACGTTTCGTAGATCTCGCACTTTCCGCTTTTGCGGAACGAGGCGCTCCACCGCAGTGCTGGAGGCAGAGCCGTCATATTTTATTGCCGCTTGCCTTAGTTCTGCTGTACGCTCCGGCGGAATGAACAACTCGATTCTTGGTCTAACGACAGCGATTAGATTAACAATTAGCCGCAGCTCGGAATGTGCCTAGAGGTGCCTTTGTACTCGATGGCTGAATCACTGGTTGACGCATTCTACGCTCATAGTTTTGTTCGTCAGTTGTTTGCTTGTACGAGCGCACCGAATGTGTGGTCTGTAGAGCTGCGAATGCTATAGTTAGTATAACTCAGAGCGCTGTCGAGGCTAGCGGACAAATAAACCAATACAAGGAGACTAGAAGCGTAGTGGCATGGTGCACCTTATAGAATAGATTCGACTTCGCAGTGATTAAGCTGGGCGGAGGAAGAAGCCGAACGCGTTCGCATTGCACTTATGCAACTTCTTGATTGTCCTGATCGGCCCGCATCTTTGGCGACACTTTGAATTTCGGCAAAACGAAGTATATCAAAGTCAATGCTGTCTTTATTTTGCGAAGTTTGTTTCTCGTCATAGATACATTGAAGACCAGTGTGTAGGGTATAGGACAGGTTAACTCGTTTTTGATGGGCAGTCAAAAATATTGCAGCATCACCGTTATTAACTACATGTTTATTTTGATTTCCAGTAAAAAGCGAGGAGTATACGGTAATTTTATTTTTAAAGTTATAAAAATGAACGTGAGAAGCATCGAACTTGATTCAAGTGAGCACAGAGAAGCGGAATCCAATCATGGTCGCCTTCCGCATTTCTGGCGTACATTCATTTCACCCTTACTAAGTAAATTCCGAATACAACAAAAGCGTGTCCTCGCGGAGCTTCTTCATATGTAACGCACACCTCTGATTAACCGGCAGAATGGTCGCGTCAGAATACATTCTCCCTTTTGCTGTCTTCGTAGCTTCTTTTTTAATAACTCATCCCAATGCGCTGATAACAATAAATAAAATAAAAGTAAGATAAATTTATTGTAGAGCTATTTATCAAACTACTGTCAGATAGCAAGTGAGGGATTGTGGCTTACGTGATTTAGGAGGATTTTTGTTTTCACGAATGGGAACGCTCTAGTGCTTTGTGTGCTGCTTTCTTTCGTGACAAATGAATCAAGTCGTTATTTTATAAAAAAAGGAGACACACTTGGTAACAACGAGCCGTCGCGCATTTTGCTTGCGTCTGATAAGTGAGAAGTTGGAGCACAGACAGCAGCATGGAACAACACCTTAAGTTAGTGGGCTTGTTTTCGTGAACGCAGTGTTTGAAAAATTTCGAAAAGCGCCAGTGTCGTGGTCGCCCTATTTGGGTCGTGCAGTGCACAACAATGAAAACAGAAACTTTTATTATACTCCGACGTTGAGTGCTGCGAACGCAGCGTAGCGCGCAACGTGCCATCAATCTCCAGGTGGGAAATTTGACGTGAAAATCGAGTGGCGCCTAAACTTGGAGCCAAACTATAGAACTTGAAATTGGGCTGGTTGGTGAACGTCAGAAAGCATAATGTAAAGCAAAAAAAAAAACGATTACAAGGAACAAGACACAAAACAGGCGCCTGTGTGTGTCTTCATTGTGTTTCGATCTGGATGAGCATCGTACCGGGCGTGCGGTCGTGTATCACTACTGCGTGGTGCACGTTAAAGACCCCAGGCTAGCGGTTGTACTGCACTGGCTAAATTGATCATCTACAGCGGGTGACTCGTCGCAACTTTAAATGGCTGACCAACTACACGCTGTATAAATATCCCCACAACCCAATTTTTTTTTGTGTCCGTTTTTTTTTGTTTTTTTTTGTTGCGCCTCACATCACGCTTTTATCATCATGGTAACATGTTGCGCATTTTTGCATTGGTCGCGTTTATGGTGCAAAAGAATATCGTATCACGTTCTTTACTGAACTCCGCCTCCTACCTGCGCCTCCCCATATGATGGTTTCCTTTCCCTGTAGGCTCCGCGGGTTTGATGGCGCGAAGCCCTACATTTCTATACGTCGATGCGGGCGATAAGCCTCCCAACTGTTTCTAACATTTACCGAATCGTCTCGTCGTTGTAGGTCAACCCTTACCCTTTGAAATTTCATGCGTCTAGAGAAAAGCAAACAACGACAAAACAGAAACGTTTAGCGAAATAAACAAAGATATCACAATAGAAACGATGTAATTTGACGTTCCTAGCAAATGACGGGAGCAAGGAACCCAAACCCTTTTACCTTCTCTTCAGTAAAGGGATTTACGAGAGAATAATGAGCATGATTTTTCGTCCGCTCAATCTCACAAATAAAGCAATGTTTTTGGTCGGAAAATTAATTGAGTGTCGTTATTGCCTCACCACTATTTATAACCGAATTTAACCCTCAGTTCGTCTGAAAGAAACAAGGCGTGCATTTCTTTCTATATTTCTCAGTTTTAAAAGAGCAACACAAATTTTAATCTACCGCTTTCTTCAAAATGTAATGTGTGTTGGGTGAATGCAACGTGCCCAACGAGGGCAAACGAGCGTTTTTTTCATCCGGTCAGTTAGCGAAGCAAGCTCAATGATGATGATTTCCGGCCCTGTACCTCGCGCCACTGTGCGACGGCCGTTTAACTATTGCGCCTCGAGCCATTGTTTTATATTTTTATTTTAGAGCGCAGCTTTTAGGCGCCTGTTTCCGGGTTGAGCTGCGTCGGCGTCACCTCGCGTTGCATTATGGGACGTTTCTCATAATGACGTCCCCCGTGACGTCACGTGGGTAAAACTTCCCGATAAATTTGGCGGGAAATTTGTCCGCATAATTTAGCGGGGAAAATTTCCCTCAAATTTAGCGGGAAATATTTCCTCTAAATTTAGATTAAAATTTGTTATCTAAATTTAGCGGAAAACGTTCCCCGCTACGTGACGTGGCCTCAACACCAATTCAGTTTCTCCGCTAAATTTATCGGAAAATTTTCGCCAAATTTCCCTCTAAATTTAGCGCACAAATATTCGTAAATGTTCCGCTAAATTTAGCAGGATTATTCCCCGCTAATTTTAGCAGGAAATTCTTGCTTAATTTAACGAGAAATTTAGCGAAAATTTCCCGCTAAATGGGAGGGAGCGGAAAGGGAGGAGGGGAGGGTACGGATGGGGAGCAAGGTCATACGCTCGGCTCCGTACCCTCCCCTCCTCCTCCTCAGGAGCTGCGCTCTAATTTTGCATTACGGAGATTTGTAAACGTCTTTAATTTTTTCTATATGTCTTCCGACGAATGGAATGACAGGGGGAGAGTCTTGCGTGCCAAGAATCTCGGAAGCCATGGTCAGCGACTTCGAGTACCAGGGCTTTCGTGCCGTTTATCGTCGAAAGCTGGGAGCGCGAGCTCTTAGCTTGGGTAGCCTACTTGTTTGCACGAGAAACCATGATCCGAAGACTCGCTCTGACGCGTCCTAACGCGAGCGGCTTGCCCTTGTAAATTGGGATGAGGTACTTGTTAAGGTAAGGCAGAGCACGTAGGCGGGTAAAACTGGTATTTTAAAGCGCACTTAACTGCCGCTCGCAGAGACAACTATACATAGACTAATTTGTTATTGTAGTATATGTAATTAAATTCAATATTTGGGACGTTGACCTCTACGCACATCACACGCCATCCTTCTCGCCCGTTCAACGCCGAGCAACGGCTTTGCACTCAACGGGTCACGTGCCAGATCCGATTAATGAACATGCCTATCCCGTTAACCAATTAATGATGACTTAATTGATCATTTGACTTCTTTCACAAGAAAGGCACGCCGCCCGTTCATAGAGTCTATGCGGCTTCTCCCTCATAGTCGTCGTGCTGCGAAGCAACAACGGACACGGGTAGCAGCAGCAGCGGCAGCAGTATCGGCAGCGCCGGCGTGATTCTGGTGTTACGCGGGGTGGAAACGAGACGTCGACTACGCAGCTCCTATAAATAAATAAGGGGTTGAAAAGAAGCAGCTGCTCGCATTGCCTCGTTCTTAGACGTCCGGCCCATCGGGGCAGATCAGGGTCCTGAGGATCCCCGCTACTGCTGCCGGAGCTCATTGGGCGGATTGAAGAGAGAAAAAGAAAAGAAGAGAAAGAAGTCGGCAGCTGCGAGCAACTCCAGCTGGAACAGACGATCCTCGTTGGTTTGATGGACAGGTGCCGCTATGCTTGTTTTACCCCTATCAGCTTTCCCGCGCTCGGCGTCAGTGCAAGTGCCGGGGTCGCCGGTGTGTGCAGCGCTGGATTTGGATGTCTGGCTTTTCGCAATTAGGGAATCGACCTTGGTTGTTGGACAGCACCGGGGACGCGGTTAGAGTTTGAGTGAGTAACATTTTATACTATTTGGAACTTGCCCGACCTTTATTTGGGAGCGCAAGTTGCTCGTCAATACAAAACGAGCGTTGATACAACGAGCAGTCTTTGAACAGCACAATATTCTTTTTACGTGAAGGGTTAAGCAATCATCTGTAGCGTGAAGAATATCATCCACAAGCATAGGGAGTGCGATTGTCGCATGTCGGTACCAGCGTCGCTAAAAGTTGGGAAGAGTAACGGACAAGATGAAATCATCAGGTAGTCTCTTTCGGACGACCGTCCTCTAGGATGCGTTCGTCGCCTTCTGGCGTGCTCTGCGCGTGCATGTGCGGGGCTCACGGAGGCCCCGAGGCGTTATCAAAGGTAGGAGAAGCAAGCACTCGGGGCGGGACAACTGAAACTGCTCCCTGAAGTTCTCACTCCGTCAGTGGCTACAGACGCTTTAACTTCCTGGTTAGCAAGGATAGGGAGAGAAGGGGATAGAAAGTGGGAGACGTATGGAGACTGGGCTATATTATGTGATGTACACCGAGTTTTTGTCTCCTCGCCACGATGCGGAGCGAACAGGCTCGAAGCCAGACGGCTCCGGCAGGAACTTCTGCGGCTTACGCCTTCTCGGGGTCGATAAACCAGTGACTTCCCACAGTATCGAGATATCTTTTAATATCCTGTTAAAACCCTCGCTACATTAATTGGCAGGTTTTCCTCACCCATCGTTAAACAAGGTTTCATGTTGTGTATGTTTTGCCTAGAAATGATAGAATGGAAAAAGAATGATTAGGGACATTGTTGTTCACTATTCTATATTTTGCTGTAGTTCGAGGGAAATGAAACTAAGTTCGAGTGATCATAACCATTCCAAAAGGCTGGTCAGAAAATATACCTTGGCACGAAGTCAACGTATAGGTATCCGCTAGTGCCAACCTTGTTTCGACGCTTCGTCGCTGCATCAGAAATTAAAAGAAGAAAACATGTACAGAAAGCGAATAAAAAAATGAGGAGCTTTACACACATACCCATGGCCTAATCCCTGTTGTTGTTGTTTTTTTGGTTGTTTTTGTAATTCATGTGCTCTACTTGTTTCTTCTCGCACTTGTCAAACGATGTAGACCTTGAGACTCAAGGAAATTAAAATACACCTTAACAACATGTCGTGCAGTTACTACAAATTAAATAAATAATTAGCATATCTAACAGACACATGCATGTTTGCTCGTGTATGTGCGTGATTTTTTAACTTCAAAATAAAAACGCTGGATTGAAAAAGAAAACGGGCTCTACCATACATATGAGACGTTTTCTTCGCTTTTATACACATTTTACCGGAAGGTTGCTTGGTCAATTTAAGACAAATAAACACATAAAAGCATATTAATTGATAATTAGGAGACTAAAAAAATCATAATAAACTCGTCTGTAGAAAGATCAATGAACTCGGAGTGCTAATGAAAGGCGTCGATAACCCGCCAGCTTAAGCAGACTTTAGCTCTTTCCGTGTTTTTTTCCCCTAAAACTTTTTAAATGAAACAAAAATCCAACGTTCAAAGTTTATCGGGAAATTTTCACGGATCAATAAACTAAGCCGTCAAAAAGATAGACGAGTGGCAAGCGTAATATCGAGTGAAACGATATTGAGTTCGAACTTTTCTGACTGCGTATCGCTTAATTGAGTACAAAAAAACTAGTGCCTAAAAATTTATAAAAAAAAAACACCGGTCTTTCTTGTTTTATTTTGGCACTCTGTTGGACGGATGTTTGATATTTTAAACTAATACACCCGGTGTAGCTAACGGTTTTGCACTTTTAGAAAAAAAAAGTCCGCATAGTCCTCCCTAAATGAGGAACGCTCTTGTAACCTATGTTACAAGTGCGTAGAAAGGGAGAAATTTTCGTCCCTGAAAGCAGGGAAGCAAAGCTCCTCCGCCGTCTGCATATAATTATGCTGGCCGCGAATCGAGCGACTCGAGCTCAATAAGGCTTAGCGAGGACGCTACCTACCGGGTGTCTCAAGTAGCGGCCAGGCTCTTTAAATCGACCGCAAAATTTGGTTTCTTAACTTATCGCGCTACGATTTTGTGCAGCGTTGCCCACAGGTGGTGCGTTTTTTCTATAAAATTTGCAAAGAGCGAACTTACCCGAGGAAAAAGCAAAAAAGAAAACGGCTTAACTCATATGGAAACGCAGCGAAGTCACCGGTCTTCAAACACTAGGGCGGCCTATTGATTGAAGACCGGTCGCTTCGCTGAATTTCCATAGGAGTTAAGCGTTTTTCTTTTTTACTTCCTCTTCAGGTAACTACGCTCTTTCCAAATTTTATAGAAAACATGCACCACCTGTGGGCAACGCTGCACAAAATCGTAGCGCGATCGATTTAAGCAGCCTGGCCGCTATTTGAGAGACCTGATATATTGTACGAGGCGAGAGGACCAGCAAATAAAAGCGTAACACGCGCTCGCCGCCGCTCAAAGTAATTTGTTGGTCCAGCCGTGACGTCATAAAATGACCAGGCGCGATTCTAAGTGCATCTTTCGCAGAATTATCAACTGGTAATCGTTACCTCGTTTCGTCTCCGCTTCGCTTAAGCTCTTCGAATTCGCTGAGCTGCCTGCATCTTTTGCTGAACGATGCTGGGAACTGCTGGACCAGTAGCCATTTACTAAAGATCAACCTATTTTCCTTCCCCACCCATTAGTCCCGACATATGGAACTAAAGGTGTGGAAGATCTCCAGTAAATGGTTGCTAATCCAGCAGTGTGTTTGTCCTCTTTTACTCTCTCTCTCTCTCTCTATGTATCATCCTACGCTAAGCTGGCATATTTCAGAAGCATGAATCACCAACTAGATCAGTATCGACGACGCTGGTTCTGCGAGCACGAGCGAGGAACCTTTCGTGACGTCAGGTTTTCCCTCGTCCGTTTACTCCTCTCTCTCGCTGCCGCAGACGGGCGTAGTTCCAACGCTTCAAAGGCGTCTTAAGCCGGATTAAAAAGAATCGAGTGTTTTTAACCAAATTAAAACAAAAACGCTTCAGCTTCCCTTTATGGATGTCCGGAGCACAGCGCATGATATACGCATTGCCGCATGTGGCGCGCCACAGTTTTAAACACTCGTGGCAGGAGCCGGCGAACGATCACCTGAGCTTGTTCCGGTCACGAGTTGAACAGGTTGAAGTCCCATTCAAGAGGTGCAGGAGGGTTTGAGTGCGTTTAAATTCGCTGCGAGGGTGTTCTTTATTCTCTCTCATTTTGCCTACACGGGCGTCGGTTACAGGGGGATTCTTTGTTAGGTTCTGACAATCGGAAATTGTCTGCGTCCTCAATGGACACAATCTGTTCTGGAGGGTCGTTTGTGCTCTCTGGACGTTTGCGAAAAGAAAAAAAAAAGAATTAGTTAGCAAAATGTTTGTTCTCAAGTTACGCGCATAAACATTTTTGTTGTTATTACAACGTGAAGAGGCCTGAGATGGCTGCAGAACATAAGTTGCTTTATGATAAATTCCCAAGTGTTGTAAAAATATAAAAACTATTGTGCGAAACCGTTGTTTTCCCGAATATTTTAAGCTTTTCCCATCCCCAGCACGACCTTTAAACGCTGAGAGGCTAGCGTAAAACCGTTGTTACGTTGCTATTGCAGCACACAAAAGACAGTCTACCAACACTGTCTGGAAGGGAACGTCGCTCGCTGTCGGCTACAAACATAAATTTGAAAATCCAGTCGTTTTTTTGTTTTTTTACGGCTTATTGGGACAGTCATGCTTCATATGCCGTGTAACGACCTCTTGAAAGAGTAGCTTGACGCCCGGAATAAGAGGTACTAGCATGACTGGGTAGCTCGCGGCCGCATCTGGTCAAAATAAGTCAAACGAGTCACGCTACCGTGGGAATGGGTGTTAGCACTAAAGTTCCTCATCGTTGTTAGCCTGTTGCAACATTGCGCCATTCTAATTAATGCTCCTCAATTTTCTTCTGTTTTTTTTTCTTTTGTGTAGTATCTGGTGGCGAAGGGGGGGGGGGACGCGTTTTAGTTACTACGAACATTTTAGATAACGTACGTTTATTATTTTAGAAAACAAAAAACACAAAATAACAAGGAGCAATGATATGCACGATACCTTTACAGTTGGATGAATGAATAAGTTCCAATCCATAATGGTGGGCTATACTATACGCATTACTCTCGAGGCGAAAGAAAAAAGTGATAACGGCCTGTATTTCGTTCGGCTCCTTCCTCGTGTTGGGTCTGAACCCGGTCTCTGCAGCAAAGATTTTCCCGAAAGAGGAAAGTCTAAGCAACTCCTCCCGAAAAGGGAGCGGCAGGCGCCGAGAGCACGAGAGTTTCCGATAAGGTGAAAGTCATTTTCTTCTCCCGTCATCCATAAAATCGAAAATATTGCGGAGCGCGTCCATATACCCACGCCCTCACTGGCGGGCTTCGACGTGACGTCTAAAAAGGAAACAGTCGGTAGCAGGAATGAAACGATATCGCATTCGCGGAATGAGCGAGCCTGCTCTCCGAATTTCGCCCGGAACCGCAGTAAGATCGACGGTGTGTAAGCGATACACGTAAGCACAAAGTTCGCCGCGCGAAAAACAAGAAAACACCGAAACAAAAAAGCCTTTTTGGGCTATTTTTTTCTTCCGCTCATAGATAGGTATAATAATTCATTTCTACAAAAAATAAGTGCGAGAGAGACAGGGAAAAAGGAAAATCTAATTTAAATCCACCTTTCATATTTTATTTTTTTAGTAGGAGTTTTGGGTATTTTAAGGCAACGAAGTGTTTTTCGGTTGCGACGGGTTTCTGTAGTTGTTTTATATTTGATTCCTTATTTAAATCATTATACCAATGTTCTGGTTTGAATGCAACAATTTTTCTTCTACTCGTTTAATTATTTTATTTCTTTTTTTTTAGAGGGGGAGGCAGGGGGATTGGGTTGTAAAAGGAGGAAGCTGTGCAGAAATTCATGAAGACGTAGGTGAGAAACGCAAGGTCCGCGCAGCCGGACATACATATTTTCATCGTCAATTTTTATAGGCTCATCAAATCATCAAACGTGAATTTTTATTGATACGAATACAGCTTCGTGCGAACGGTTGCGAGGTTCCTCGTGTTTTCTGAACGCTTGACCCCGTGGATGGAAAACGCGCGCGCATGACAATTCGAAAACATTACTAGATTTAAAACCTTTAAATCTGAGTAATGTTTTTTTCTCTTCTCTTCATTAGCCGTTTCGGAAGCACAATAAGTTTAGCAGCGTGAGAGATAACAAGATCGCCCTGTCGTTAGGAATATCGTTCAATACAGGTATCAGAGCGACTCTAGAACTCTATGTCACGCTGCGAAATTATCGGGGAAATTGTTTACGTCATCGCGTAACTTCGACGTTATCGTGACGCCGAGAGACGTGACACATTTTCACGGCGCGGTGATTCACTGAGAACATTTCCCGCTAAAATTAGCGGGCCACGTCGTACGTACACAAAACACACAAGGGATTCGCTACGAAACCTCCCCAATAACAAGTATCGCCGTAAAATAAAAAATAAAATAAAAAAAACATACTTTTTACGTGTTAAAGATCTCCGAACGCAAAATACCGGACGCAAGACAAGCGACCCGACGTTCGATGCGTCTTGTACGCCAACGGCCTAACACTGTCCAAATAATACGCGGTGCACGAAAGAGACATCGAAGCGAACGCAACAAGGTTCGCGACAGAGAAGGCGACAAAAGGGAGCGCGTTGCTGCTCCTTCCGATGGCGCTTCCTCCCTACCCCGCCTCCACTCGGAAACGAAGGCCGCGCACACAAAACCGCGAAGACAAAGAGAGAGCGACCCGGAGGCCATGCGAGACCCCGGTCCAAAGCACCCGAAAGGCGACACCCAGGAGCGTCCGCCCGACTCTTTGTTGTCGCAGCGTAGGGAGGCAGAAGAACGCGGGCGCGTATATCACCCTCGGCTGCCACGTAGCAAGACAGGAAGAAAATGTCCCAAGGAAAACGTTCCCGCGGGTCGTCTTCCTCCTGGGTCCAGATAGAAAAAAATACATATATCGGCGGTATATTTGGTAGGTTTCAAAAGCGCTCTCAATGGTGTAGCGTTGATAGGTCCTCTGTGACATCGCGTGGTGTCGCCCGGCGTGTCACGTTACAGTGTCACGTGCTGCCAGAGTGTCATATGACGTCACGGAATGACGTAACAACATGATGACCTGAGAGTTCTTTCACTTAGAATTCGTCCCCCGTTTCACCACCAGTGTCACGTACCGATTGCCGTGAGCACCGTAACGTCATCAGTGTAACGTCGCCATCGAAGACCTTCAAGGCTCTGTCATACGCCGACGTTGAGCGTGAGCGTAGCGCACAACTTTTCATTGGCCGACGTCTAGGAACTTTCTATCTGGGGCCAATCAGGGAGCCGCGCGCTGCGCTAGGCCGCGTTTTCTACGCTCGACGTCGGAGTATAACAAACAGAGGGCTTAAGAGCTCGCTCTGTCTATGATTGGCATATAAAAGGGAGAACCGGCGGGGGGGGGGGGGGGATGTGGAATTTAGATTACATTTCCTTCTATTGACGGCGGCCGATTCTAGTTCAGCTCTCTCATCATTTTAGCGGAAAACAAACAGCGCAGGAACAGGGACAGAGTAGAAGGCGGTAGACACACACAGCGCTGCTCTCATCATTTAGCGCCATGTGAACACACTCTCCGCATCAAAGTTACATAGCAGGAGTGCTGACACTTGGCACCAAGCGGTACGTTGCCCACCCTCCTCTTTGAAGTTAGCCGAACGTAATTCCAGTGAAGACAGTCTTCCGGAATTTTCATCGACAACTCTGTTGTTGTTTTTAATTTATCGTTCTTCGGTTCTCGGTATTGGACGGTCGTTAGGGCAATTCGTAGTGTGGCAGGGCGAAGACTTTTCGTCGGTCATCAACAAAGACCAAATGCCTGCTTTCACCGGCCCTCCCCTCCCTTTCGGCCTCCCGTATACCTGCTGATTGCCAAAAGTCTTTCTCGGGGACGTGACATTACTTTGTGATATTTGGATGGGTCTCCAGCTTCCTTGATTGCAGATTGTCGTATTGCTTTTTTTTTTCTTCTTCTTTTTTTTTTTTTTACTTTACGGTTTTAGTTTTGTCGACGGGAGAAAACGCCAAAGTTTGATCGGGAGCTATTTGCTTTGTACTTCTGGGTCGTTAAGCGTTGTGTTCCGTACGACTCGTAATATATCCTTTTGTTTGGTGTTAAAAGAGACCAGCGGTATCAGATTGCCACGGCCGAATGCCGTCGCTTTTCTGACGAGACTTCGCTACGTGTCTTGGTTCACATAAGAATTCTCGTCTGAAACTGTACCTGATTATTGTTTATGTCGACAAATTTTACTCCGGTTGTGTTTCCGCCAGACACTGCTAGAATTGCGCTTCTATTATACTCATAGTTCCTTTATTTCTAGTATTTATTTTCTTTTTTTGTCGTACGATTACAATTACGTCGTTACTGTGGAAAAAACAGCTAGGGGGAGAGGAGGCCTCTCTAGAAAAGAAAGGGGCGGGTCAGGGCTCAGTTACTACATCATGAGAGGAAACAAATGGAAACGGTATTTCGTATACAAAGATGGGGCGTGTAGCCTGATTCTATATTTAACAATATCTTCTGCGTCTAGATAACAAAACATACGGAGTCACTGAAAATTTAAGGAAATCAGGGTATGGTGAATCCCTCGCATCTAATTATCACTCTGCAACAAAAGATGTTGCTTCATGATCCGATGAAGTCGCCGGAGGACCAAGCAGGAGGTAAGAGGTGTAAACTTATTAAGCACCGTTCTGGGTTTCTCAAGCTTGCTAGTAACATAGCGCGTGGCAAAATTATAACAATTTCACCGAGATGTGGGAACCGCATCTCTTTCATTCAACATTAAGCGCCTTAGTCATTCAGTGCGGGATAAACTTGAAAGTGAAAGGAAATAAATATAGACGTAACTAAAGCCACGGCGCGAACAAGAGACCCGAAAAGAGGCATAGGAAACTCAACACCCGATCGGCGGTCTCAACTGCGCACAAAGCAAGCTGCACACCCCCACGAATAGGCTTCCCGAGCAAGATACATCAATCGCGACACTCGGAAGCAGCGAGCGGCCCCCGCTCTCGGGGACGGCGGCGCACTATATCCAGCCGCTCCGCATGGCAGTCAGAACGGACCTCTTCATCACGGAACAGTCCCGTTTTTAACGCCCCGCCCGCTACTACCGCTCCTCGTTAGGGCGCTAGAAACATCACGAAGAAAGAAGAAGAAAAACAAAATGGAAAGAGAAACAAAAACATCGACCCGCGCTAGCACCGTGACACAAGATTAACAACACGAAACCTCACCCTCTGGGAGGGGGGGACCTGTTCGGGTGTCGACGACACGCCCGCGCGGAACTTTAAAAGTCGGGCTTTTCGTATCCGCAGCCGTCTCGGCGCGTTCGACGCGGTGCCGCGCGCTTTTGAAGCGCAATAACGACGGTAATGGCGTCCCGTTCGCTCCTAACTTTTGGGTCCTGTTTTGAGCTGCGTGTTCCGCCGTGCGCAATCCTGCAGCTGATGAAGGAGCAAACACCCTCGCCGACGACGATTCTATGCGTCTTTTCGCGCCACCGATGCCGTCGGTTCGTTCGAGTAAATATTTTTTAAGGCGTGCCGTAGTTTCCAACTTTGGCGGTGTTTCGCGCCGTAATGACTGGGGGCTGTGGGATTTATAGCCGGCCAGGCTGTGCGCTTCGAGCTCTTCTAGGCTTCGCGGGAGGCACCTCAGCGAGAAAGGAGTCGCGGTGCAGGGGTCACAAGCTTATGGGAAAGGAAAAGGCCGTCTTCGCGTTCGTGGGTTGTCTGTTCATTTTTTTTTATATTTTTGTCTCCGGAAGAAAAACACGACACGGCGCAGAAAACTGTCGCTAAAAGCATAATACCATGCAACGGCCGGACGAGCAATGTATTCTAGAAAACTGAAGCATAGATTTTGTTGTTTTGTTGATGTAGCATATATGTAGATGTTTGCTTTTCGGCTCCGGTTTATTCGAAACTCCCCTACATCCAGCGCAGAAAACGCTGAAGTCCTGACGCTTTTGTTCGGAACTTCATTGTCCGGCTTTCTTCTGAATAACACCTAAAAAAATATTTAAGTTTATTTATTTTTATTCTTTAAATTAACTTAACATCATAAGCGTCCTACGAAAACCCAAAAGTACGATAATCCGTGATCTAATTTATATTTAAAACCGTAACAAACATCGCGACTTCCCACTTTTTTCTGAGACATCTCGAAGAAAGCTGAGTTTTCCGAGGCATGGAGATTTTTTTGTTTCGTTTTTCATTATTCGTCATAGTCAAAATTGTAAGAAAATTCATCTAGGATATAGGGCAACAAAAACTAAATTTTTCGCTGCCTGCAAAAATACAAACAAGAACAACTGGGTCGACTTACTCGAAATAACATCAAATCGTCTTATCTCAAACAGTCTTAAGAAAAAGCATCTTCAGCTCAAAGCTGGGCAACTCCCGCTCGCATCAAACTTCTTTTTATGTAGACTGCCTTAGAAAAGCCCGGTCGATTTCGTTTTGAGGAACCCAAGTCTGACCAACATGATATAGGAGGAAGGAATACATTCTCAAACAAGCGAATACCTCTTTCTCCCTGCCTAGCCCATACAAACAACGTTGAACATGTTTGCCACCGCAAAGCTGCCAAGTTGTCCGTCGTCTTCACGACCCCCTCGTGTAATTCCCCTTTTAAAAGCTTTATGAAATGGCCGCTAATACTCCCTAAATAATCTACGGCTTACGTGTTTACGTAGCGTTTTTACCGCGTAAGCGGCGTCTGGCGCGGGTATACCTAAGTGGCGCGTTGAGTGGCGCCGGCGATTCGCTCGCAAGTCGCGCGAAAGCCGCCCCGCGGCCGCCGCTCGCTTTTTTTAATTAAAGTTTCACGCAGTGGACGCCAGCCTTCGGAGAGTTTAAGCGGGCAGCGCCAGGCTGTCCGTATTTGCCTGCGCCGGAATACTCTAATTACGAGGCTCGCACTCCGCTCCGCTGTTTTCCGCTCTCCCTCGTCGCGCTAGAGGAAGTCGCGGCGAGCGCCACGACGCCCACGCAGTGGAGAACGGTTTGTTTGTACGCGTTCTTAGAGAATTTCGAGCAGAAACGATAGAAAATAATATAAATAAAAGAAAATGTCACGGAGGAAGCCGACGAAAGCTTTAGCTCTGAGGCAATTCCTGCCGTTGCCCGGATCGTGACCATTTGTCGTCGCGCGCCCCCGTCGCGTTCCCTGCTTCCGTAGCCCCGTGCCCGCCCCCGTACTGGCCACGCCTCGAGATGGACCGAAGCCGAGGCTACGACTCAGCTGCAGTAGTCAGTCAGGTGTGTCGGACACGCGTTGCGTCGTTGGGTTCTTTGACGCCTTGAACCGAGGAGCTGTGGAAAAAAAGCGGAAAGTTACTGCGCTCCTCAGTCTCCGTAACCAAGCACTCCTATTTATTCAAATTGAAAAATAATCTCGATTTATGTGACCTTGGAGGTCAAATGCAAACGATTTAAGTGTTCTTTACTCAAATACAGAACTGCTTCAGTTTCCCTTTAACGGAAAGGCTTCGGGAACGCTCGCTTAAGGAGAACATATACATCCTCGTATTTTCTTTGAAAGACATGAAAAGACGCAGTAAGCTCACTGTCAAAACCACGTGGACACAGTGGCTGTACGTTAAACGACTGCCTTGAAGTTCTAGCTCAGTAAAGGCAGCCACGAAAGAGTTTAGTTTCGAAGTAATTCTTAATTTAAGGCCACTTTAGCCTTTGTCGCCCATTGATGCATCTATTAAGCTTCGGGACTCGACCCTAAGTTCACCCACAACTGCGGTATAAACTAACTCGGACGTCTTGAGACATTTGAAGACTGAAATTATCATTAATGCATCTTCTATATATTGCCTCAACTATATCTGCGTGCTTCCTTCACCTCTAAGTTCTGCATTGCACTGCGTAAAGAAAGTCTTACCTTCGATCATCTTTTCCAACATCAGCAGCGGCCTTCCCGTTAGATTGCATCCACGCAGCCAACAAACACATAAACCAGGCGACCGTCCCCGCAGAGAAGCGTCCCGCCAATACCTAAAGAAGCAACGAGAAAAAAAAAAAAGAGAAAAGAAATGCATTATTGGCAAACTGATTTTGCAGACCCTTCGCCGCCCTTCTCCCGCATGTTCACAAACGTTAGCAGACACAGAAAGACACTTCCACGCGCGGCCCATCGACGACAACCATAACAGCATCAGGGAGTGGCGCGAACAACATCCATCGCCGACAGAGTTTGGCCGCGCCTCCGCCTGCCCGGAGCAGCCACGACGAAAAGGATATCGACGCCGTGCGCGAACGGGGGCCTCAAATATTCATGCTCCCAGGGATCGGAACGCGTGAAGGCGTCGCCTTCCCCTCACCTCGCTCCCGGAGGCCCCTTCTGCGTCGTCGTCTTGCGGTCCTCGTCCCCCGGAAGACGATCGCGTCTAGATGTAGATGTCATGTCGGCATCGATTCGCGACAGGCACCCGGCGAAGCAAATCGGGGACGAGGGGGAGAATGCGAAAGACCAGAGCGGGTGCCCCAACTCCCCGGTTCTCGACGGTCGTTTGGTTGTTGTTGTTGTTCGCGGTGCCAGCAGGGGTGCTGTACAACAAGTCCGTCATTTGCTGGCTATTGCTTGCTTGTATTGTATGGTTGTCTTCGGAGTGGCCTTAGTCGCTTTGTTGTAGACAGTTGCTCGCGTGCGCACGTTCTTGGAGATTGGGATCTTTGAGAGTAAGCAAGAGCGACCTTTCTGCCTGGAATAAAGAATGTTCGGGGAGTAGGCCTATAGAAGTTCATGTAGAGTTTGGTCCGACATATTTCGAGCTGGGTAGACTTAGTTTCCTGCTGGCTCTTTGTGGAAGGTCGATAAGGAGTAAATGGTACTACAGTCTGATTTTGGTTGAGATCATGGAAGTTCGGTTCCAGAAGACCCTGATCGATGGTTTTTAAATGATAAGAAACGGTTTATAATTGATCTGCCTATGTTGCTGTGAAATTCAGCTTTAATGTGGGACTTTCAAGGGGCTACGAACCGATTTTTCTACGTTTGCAAAATACTGCTTGGAATCACTTCCTAACGTTAATAACCGAATAAACATGCCTTAGGTTTTTTTTTCTAGGCAGTGGTAGTCGCCAAAGTAATTCGAAAAATATGAGCGCCGTTGATCCCCTCAACTCGGAGCCAGAACAAGCGACCTACGTTGAACTGGTGTCTATCCTATGCCGCCAACGTTAATCCTATAGCCACGCGCTGGGGTTGGCAAACTCTAAAACGCGAGCTGAGCATTTTTTGAGGGTTGTGTGCAAGTTCACGCAGCTTGAACTTAGTCTGCCTCAACGGGTAGTTTGTCTATGAGCTGTAGATGACAAATTTAGCCAGTGCTGCACAACCGCTAGCCTGGGGTCTTTGACGTACACCACGCAGTAGTGATGCACGACCTCACGCCCGTACGATGCTCATCCAGATCGAAACGGGCAGGGTGGGGATTGAACCCAGGATCCCTGGGTTCTGCAGCGCGAGCTTTCGCTCCACGTGCTCCGAGCTGGTGCGTGCTGGAAACGTTGGCCACATGGTATCGACTTGTTTAGTAGTATTAAATAACACGTAATACAGTGCCATTTTCAACGTCGATATTTTTTTTTATATGATTCCGTCTGCTTGATTTAGGGAAGCGACAAAACATAATGAAGGTGACTTCCCGTGACTTCGACAAGCGCCTGCCCCGTCAGAGTTCTGAAGACGCGAGGGCGCTGTCGATGCTCCTTGCTTCCGTTGCTTCGCATTCGCTCTTAAAGGTGGCTGAAGCGAGACTCGCCAGGGCTGTTCTCATTAAAGGGCCACGCAGAGGGCTTTAGCGGAAAGACAGAGGCAGAGAGAGAGAGAGAGCAAGTGTAAATCTTGTTTAGGAGGATTTCGCGCGGACTCGATCCCCGGACTCCCCCAATGCGTACCCTTTGCTTCCCAGCCCGATTTGGAAAAGGGTTTTGGAGGATTCCGTGGGGATCTGAAGTCGTACGAGGCAACGACGCGAGAGGAGGGAAGGTCCTAAGCCGCGACTAACGCTGCGACGGCGACGCCATGCAGGGAGCGTGCTGTGGAAGAAGAGCTCACTGCGCTCCGCCGCGAGTGGTCTGCGTAGCGCTGTAGGGGACATGTCCGCGTATTCGCGGCTTTAAACAGTGCTTTCTTTGCGCGCTCGCTCGTGCGGAAAATGCTCCCGTAGGTGTGCCCTCGCAGCTGTGTTCTTTATAAACGCCTTGCACACGCGCCAAATTGCAGCCGCCATTGCTGGCCTTTTCTTGTCTTATCCAGACTCCAGGTCACTGAAGCGGGCATTAACAACAGACATTGTAGGATCTAAAATTGCAATAACATGCCCTGCTGTGGTAATGATGAAGTGAAGTAAACGTAATAGAAGGAAACAAAAACTGAAGGTCGGTTATGGCGGCGCCCATGTACAGCTGCTGCAAAGCGTCAATAGTGTAGCAGAGTACTAATTGTCGGTTCAGACATTTCTGTTTCAGTGATATCACTTTCATGCCCCCTTCCCCTTGTAGTTTTAGAACTGTGGTACTACTTTCTTTTGCAACTCCCTACACACCACCATAAAAAAATGTTCACAATCAGACTTTTTACAGCGGAGCTGTTAAGGGCTAGCTTCCCCAGTATCGTGTCCCCCGCAAAGAAATGAAGACACCGAACTCTGGATACTTACCGCCATCTATGAGCGAGGGCGGCAAGCCGCGTATCTGGTTGCCGCCGTCGCTGATAGATGGCGGCAGCCTTTCCACTTTGGCTTGCCGGCTTGCGGCCGACCTTTACTTTCCATTGTACAGTGGTCTTCCTTCATCACCAGAGTGGAAAGTTTTTCTTTTCTTTTTCTTTTTTCATTTTCGAGTTAGTCGTGTTCGGATGATGCTCATCTCGAGGTTCAATCAAGCCGAGTCGGTTCAAACTTAAAGATTTCGGACCGAACGTGGCCTTCGATGGATGGTATCTACTACGAGCAAACTGCATTGGGGCGTGCAGATTTACGTGCTTAATTTTTTAAAGGCTTCTTCCATGCAGCAATAAATTACGCGGCCTTGCATCTGGTTTGGACAGCGACCAGGAAAACAGCCATCTTTCACTACGAAACTAGAGAATATTCAGTCCGGCGTGCGCTGGAAAGGGCCAACCGCGAGCGGATCTCCTAAAAGTAAGCTGACACTTGAAAGTTTTTTTGTTTGTTTTTCTGACACTTGAAAGTACCGCGGAAAATTTACCGGTCGATAAGACGTCCTTGACATAGCGAGTGCGCGAGCTTCGCAACAACACGCATTGCGGATGACAAATTTAAAGCCTCTTTTGGCAATCATCGTTCCTTATTTTTTTTTTTTGTACATTCCAACCGTTTATAGAGGTGTTCATGGTCAAACTCAAATAATAATAATAATAATAAAAAAAGGAATGCATTTAGAAAACACTTTTATACAGGCTGCGAAACGCGGATCTACATTCCTCTGTTGTCACTTACGCCATGCAATCCTTGATAGAGGAATAAAAAGAATGCAAAATGTACAAACCTGATTCGTCGCTCGGCTATACGTAACGTTTATTGCTCGGCAACTCGCGCTTACTAGGCTTGGACTTGGTATGCTCTACGCTAAACTTACCTTGGCGTTGAATTCGCAGTTGTATTACAAAACACCAGTTGCAATACCTTGCCAGCCGGAACGAGAAACCTTCTGCACGCGGCTTTTTATTTATTCTGGTGGCGTTTAATGTAACTCCCTGTTTTTAATAAGAACCCTTTCCAGATTCATACATCTAGCATAGCAAAAAATAATGTATTCTTTACAAGTCGCTTAGTAGATGTTTGATTTTGTTTTGTGCCTCTGAGAGAATGTATTAATTACAGTCAATGTTTTTTCTGTGTGTCTTGCCTCAATTGATTAAAGACTCCGATAAAAATTTCGTGTTTAGGACAAGACAATTTAGGGCTGTAGAGCATTAATCTTCTGTTATATCTTTATTATATTTTGGCACTGACACTCTCGCGTCACCTCGTGTCTCTTTATTAACGTTGATCCTCGGCCCATGTTAAGCTTTTCGTAATCAAACTTATGTAGTCAAGAATATTTTCAGATTCCCTTTGCCCCCCCCCCCCGTAAAATAATCGATGTTCTCTTACGGTGGAGGGGACTTGATGTTATTTATTTTTAAGGATATATTTATGAGTTCATTTATTTTTACAATACATTGTACATGGTACAAAACAACAGGGACTTGAAGGACGGAGCTTAACAGTTGGTTTCGTGCTCCTCATTGTTTTCCTCTTCTTTGTAGATTATTGATACGAGATTTCGCGGGAAAATACAAAAAATAACACTACCCATCATTAAAAAAAAACGAAAACAAATCTTACGATTTGTGTAATTTAAGAATTTTCGCTAAGTACGTGATAACATTTCCGTTTAGTTTGTAATCGATATTATTTTTAATGCGCTATTGCAAGAATAATGTTTGGGTACAGTAACAAATTGATACCTAGACGCCATATGTTCAAACATTCGTGCTTTTCAAGTGGATATATCTGGGTTCTCATATTGAGACACGTGTGCAATATTGTTATTATTCTGTAAATGATTTTGTTGGCGCCTTGAATTCTGCCAGCTGAACTAATCCATAAAATGCGAGGTCGTACCGAATAATAGATTTACATAATGACTGATCGACATTTTTGCGTAATTTTACATTTTGCTCCACTTCTAACTATATATATATATATATCGTGTTTTTATTATAATCCACGCATCTTCGAATTTTTCGAGGTCATTTGTTCGCTAAAAAAATTTCCAAAATACTTAGCACTAGCTTCATCATTCATCTTGGCAGTAATGATATAAAGTTACAAGGAAATAAAGTTAATGATCTTCTAAGCACTTCAAAAGCAAGAATATTTCCCTCTCTACAAGAAAGACAACAACTTTTGATTACGAGCCCAAATCGACTTCTGTATCTCCTTTCTCTAGATTTCTTGGTAGTTGCTGTTTCTTCGCCATAAAAAGCAACAAAAACAGAGCAGCCTAACACAAACATTAAGACTACCCTATTCTTTGTTGTACCTATACCGGCAATGGCAGAAAAAAGAAAATCAACAACAGTAACGAAAACGAAACGAAGGACTGGGACGCTGGATTGATGTGAACGAAAACAAAGAGAAACTGAAAAGAGAGGAGAAAAAAGCATATTACGTCCCGGTTCCGTTTGTCCTGCCCTTCTGGTGGTGCTTTGTCGTTACGCTCTAAGTGATTCATTTTCCCGTCCCAGCCGCTGGTGAAACAAGAGATTCATTACGACAAAAAAAGGAACCGGAGGCCTCCGCATACCAGTGCCGCAGATAATTGGGTCACTGTGTCCTCGGGGATTCGGTCAAAGATAGGCAGTGCGAGATTATTCCCCCGAAAAAGAAAGTGAGAGCCGCAGCATGAAACACTCCATAGATCCCTAAAAAGAGCCACAATGTCGACAGTTCGTTACGCTTCTTTTGATCTTTTCTTTTTTCTCCTCGTGTGATTGTGTACTCTAGCCCCGGGGGGAGGGGGAAGGCGGGATTCCTGTCGTTTACAGCCCTATTTTTGTACAAACTATAACGTTGCTTCAAAGGCTGGAAACAGCAGAAGAATTGAGCATGTGCG
This sequence comes from Ixodes ricinus, assembly GCA_037355805.1. Taxonomy (NCBI): domain Eukaryota; kingdom Metazoa; phylum Arthropoda; class Arachnida; order Ixodida; family Ixodidae; genus Ixodes; species Ixodes ricinus. The sequence continues at coordinate 175,358 of JAZHYW010043451.1, forward strand.
GACGGGTACGAGCTTAGAGGGATTAGAAAATGCAAATGACTACGCATTTGTCAACTGTATATTCTGCAATGTACAACAACTTACCGCAGTAAAATGTAAAACAAAAGTTAATGGTTTGCATTTTTGTGTTAAGCAGCGTGTTCGAAGCCGACCGGTATTGCGAAACGAAATAGCCAAGTTCTATACTTCGTTTCGTACATATTGTAAAATTCTAGAAAAGGTGCTGACGCTAGCATCTGCCATAATTTAATTGTTCATTTAAGTACACTCGTGCGCAAATGATGCGCTAATCCCGTCAGGAGCAGTAGTTTTGACGGCGTCATGCGCAGTGTGCGACACGACGTATAACGATATCTTAGACAAGTTTGCGTTCGCATAATTCGGGCGAATATCGAAAGCACAATACCGGAGCCTCTGAATGTGACATTCTGCTCTAGTAACGCGTTGAGAAGGTTGGTTCTGCTCTATGGCCTTTTTGCTTAAAACTAACGCACCTCCTGCATATCATGACTGCAAATTCGTTCTAAGTAGGACTTGGTGAACCTGAAATTTTCGTTTCATAATCCCCTATAATTATTTAAGGGCAGAATCATGCTTTCTCCACCAGATATTTGTTTCCGACCTATACGTTTTGCGCTTCTATGAGATCATTATTATGCCGTCCCACGATTTACAACGTAGACCCCTGTCTCCGTAATCCGCACGAAATTCGTTCCCACGTTTTTCCGGCATTTCGGGTCTTTCCCTTGTTATCCGGAGATGATATCGACGCACGGACATATTTCACGTTGTAGTTTAATTGGTATTCCTGGTACAGCAACAACTTGTTTGCCCTAGTAAGAGAAAAAAATCAACGTGGCTTTCGAGACGTTAGGTATGCAGCCTTGGATGGCATTTGGTGGGTCTCGCCTCTCGACCGCATTCTGTAAACTCAGTGGGCTTCCGAACTGTAAAGAACAAAAATGCGTTTCCCCGCTGTAGAGGCACAGACTTCTCCTCTATCTTTCTGAAATACGTAATATAAATACACGTGTGTACACGCGAAAACCTGCACGCACAAAGCTTAGCAAACATATACTATACTTTAAGGACTATGGTTCGAACCCGGTGTATATTCCAAAAAAGCAAATTTTGGGAGAAGAAAAAAAAGAAGATTTTTGTTATATAGTTCGTACCGGGGCGTAGTTCGCACCACGACCAAAGGATTCTCATATACAGAACGCATTGAAAAACGCTCGCGTTATAAGCGCACGAAAGAATTACATTATACATAAATCATCCTTAACATATTTAATAGTTTACAAAATTATTAACGTCTCATCATAATGTCAATGTTTATTTTTGATCCCCCCAACGGCAACGTGCCTTGCCCGTGGTGCATCACAACGCAGGAACACGCGCTTTGATGAACGATTTTGACGAGACAAATCCTTGTATTACCCGCAGCAGTGGTTTATCCACGCCACCTAAACTTTCAGCTTTTAAACGCGTATAGTCTCGAAAATGCGGTTACGCGCGTACCATATCCCTCCTGACGGACAGCAACAGTCCCTGGTTCATTGCAGCGCGCGTGCGCGGGAGAGCGCTGCTATGAGCTGCATGCAGCTGTCCCGTCTGCGTCTCGTACTTTCCTGTGGCGGCGCACTGCCACGACGATGGGCGCCTCAGCTGGCAGCAGATGAAAGAAGCCGACCAGCGCTCGTCGCCCGCTCTTGCTCCGGGCCGGCGCCGACTGCCGAGCCGCGCGGGATGCCCCTTTCGTCGCGCGACAGCGAGGAATCCCTTGAAATCGACGTCGGACGGGTTGCCGCAGGACGGCCGCCAGGCTCCCCGAAATGCTGCGCTCCAATACGCGCCATCGTGGAAACCCCAAGAACGAACGTGCGACCTCGTTTGTGGGTTTCTGTTTCGGGGTCGAATGTGGTCTACGGACGCGTACGGGAAACTGCGGTAAAATCCTAATGAACTTCCGCGTTTTTTGTGTTTTTTTTTAATGGGTTATTGGGTTACTGGTTATTGGAGCGGAGTTTTAGATCTTCCTTTCATGTCGGAGACTCAACTTTCGCGCGCTAAGCATCCGACAAGACCAAAATTAATTAGGGTGTGTGTATGTTTATACAACCTAGAACTTGGTCTGCCTCAACGGCCGACGAGTCTCCCAGCTGTGGATGAGAAATATAGCCAGTGCAGTACAACGGCTAGCCTGGGGTCTTTAACGTGCACCACGCAGTAGTGATACACGACCGCACGCCGGTACGATGCGCATCCAGATCGAAACGGGCAAGGGTGGGGATTTAGCTCGGGATCCCTGGGTCCACGTCCTCCGAGCTGGTGTGCGCTAGCCCATTCGGCCACCCATCCCCCCTGCTCTTGAAAGCTCTTGAATGCTAACGAAGCACACGCCATATATACACGGTGTGGCCGTAAGGACCAGCACATTTGGCATGCCCTGCTAAATTCGATTTCTAATTGTATATACCTAACTAAGCACGCAAACGTACTTTCGCAAAAAAAATATATATATACTTTTTAGCTCAACTTAAGTTGTGGTTACACTGCTTATACATCATACAAAAGACAGTCTGCATACAGATTCGAACGCGAGTCATCGCGAGATCCGTGCTTCGAATGCCGCAGGGCAATGAGTTCAAGGAGAAACTTGGCACGCGGCATTCGAACCACGCATATTGTGCGTGACTCGTGCTTGCAGACTGTGTTTTGTATGATGTATGAGCAGTGTGACCCCAGCTTTAGGGGGATTGAATATAACGAATAGTGCAAAAACGGCGTCTTTGCATTTTATATATCCTATGGATGCAGGATGTTCGCCGTCTGCACACTGGTTTGCGAGGTTAATGCGCCAAAGTGGTCATCGATCATATATTTCGTTAAGATTATTACTTATCGTCATTGTTCTGCTCGTCGCCGGCCTCTACTAGGCCTTCTCAGCGTTACTGCGTTCGGCAAGCCACCCGGAAGTGAGCCCGGGTGGCACACTCCCGTTGCGTCGAGCTAAAATAAATCATACATCAAACTTCCTTGAAAACGACATTCGTGTGCCCAGTTTCAGGTATATGTACGTTTTGAAATCGAATTTTTCAAGGCGTGCCAAATGTGCTTGTCCTTCACAGGCCAGACACGAAGCGATGTCTCTGCTCTGGAGCGTGAGAAAGAGCTCCTCCCAGTTTGGACTGGTGGCTTCGCCGCCATTTTTAATCACGGTACTTTTTCGCATTTATGCTCTTCGATTTCTCGTTGTTGACAACGGGTACTATATACAAGTACATCAGCTAAACGAAAAAATAATCACAATAGAAACTTTGAGGCTTACGAGCATTGATACGTTGTGAGATGTGTGTTGAATGCAGGTGCACGTGAATCAAAATGAATGCCGGTTTTGTTATATACATTGTTTTTCGAATAAGCACTCAGATTTTAAATACAACTATATAAGACATGCATTAACAAAAAAGATGAATAACAAAACACAAAAAAACACACACAAGAAACACGGACGTTGTTAAGCAGAATAGGACGTCTCTCGGGTGTATAACCCCACCGACTAGAAGGCTTTGGGGGTCCCAGCGCTTTCTTCCCCTTACAAGTGAGCCACCACATTATTCACGCCACCTAAAATAGGCGTCGCGTGAAATCCGCGGTCAGGTGAAATCGGTCCGCGCAGCGTCTGGACGCCCTGGAAACGGGAGAGCCGTGCCGCCTGGACGCAAAACCAAGAAGAGACGCGGCGTGCCCGGCCGCGACTCGGCTGCAGTGACCTCCTCCGGCCCGAACACGACTGCGACGACCGGCTCGCGGCGGAGAAAACAAGTTTCTCGTGCGGAATTAATGAGAGCCCCGGCCATGCGTGCCTTCACGACACTTCCTCGTCGTAACCGAAGCATTAGCTGCGCACACGGCATCCGCAGGGGGCCCAGGGAATCCGGCCCGGCCTGCTCGAACTGATCGCGGGCCTCCCGGCCTCACTCTGCGTCCGCGGGCTCGCCGCGGTCCCTGGCGACCGTCCGATGAAACGGAAACACGCGTGGCGTTTTGCCCCTTCAGTGAACAGGTCCGCATGGAGAGATGGCCGTAGCGGGCTTTACCGCCATGCACTTGCTCTTACTGAATTGCCGTTAGCGAGTTAAACGGTTTAATTTTTAAAGCCCAAAATGCTTTCTTAGTGTAGTCGCCTCAGCATTCGCAGTAAAGGTGGCCACCCGCCGAGTTAATTTCGCCTCTCGGTCCAGCTACGTCGTGGCCTTTAAAGAAATATAAAAAAGAAGAAGATAATAGTGAGAGAGGCTATCGAGACCACTCTTCCGTGTCGCGTGTCAACACGCATCTTGCTCCAGTTGCGTCTCCTGCAGCACCGGGAAACTTTGCGTCCTTGCTCTTCATGGCTTTGGTGTTTCTATTGGCTATCACGTGTGTAATAAAATCATTTTAAACTTTCGACCTAACTCTGTGTTCGAGGAAGGGCTGTGATAATTTTGTTGAGGGGAAAGCGGCTAAGTGGGTCTAGTGCATTTACGTGAAACGCCGGAAAAGGCGCACGGCCGGTTACCAAAGTGCCATGTTCTTTGCTGTGCGTGCCGAATACCCATCCCCGGTGTCGAAAGAAATATTTCTTATAAACGAGTCACCGCGCACGCCTTCAGTGATTCGACGGAGTGGCGTGCGCCTGAAAATGAGGGATGATCGAAATGGGTCAAGTGTTCAAGTAATTTGAAAGTAGTCGCTTACCGCAGTACGGAGAAAAATAGTCTGTACCGAAGTAGGGTACATATTTCTATTATATTTTAGCGGGATATTTAACATTTAGTAGTCGAAAATAATCCAGGAGAGGTGCGAGGCTGAGAGAAAATATCGGAGTTAATAGTTTTTTCTATACGGAAACCCTTTTTCTGCCACGTACTTCCCTGAAACACTTTTTCTTATTATTATTACTGTTATAAAAGTGAAGAAGTGGACAATGGCTGCCGCTTTAGAGGTGCTGGCTAGTCTGTTGCATTTCAGAATAATTAGTATTCACTCACTTTAGACTTCACAGTCGGTACCGACCCTGAAAGGTTCACTGTATTCAGTCGTGATTGGACTGTTAACAAGAGTACTTCACTCGTCAGATGGCCCATTCACTCAGGGAACCAGCTCAATCAGAATCTAATTGCAATCATTCTTGCTATCCAAGTTGCAATCCCCCATCAGTGTCATGTGGGTGCTCAGTGATCCTGTCTTAGTTGAGAACGAGCTAACATGCTCTCGAGATGTTTGAACAACATGATCGTATTCCGTCTTAAAGCTGCCCACCTTCGTCTTAACTTGAAGGTGTGATGTGAGGATGTATGAAGCCGTAGTCATAATATATGTATACTATACATGCCGGTGCAGTGCGCGTTCATTTCATACCTGTCGGAGTTCAGTCGTTTCCCCCAGGCCTCAGTGTCAATTCGAATACACGTCTCTGCTCTAGATCGACGTAGTTTATACGAGGTTCGAGGCTAAGCTGACAGTGTAGTCGAAGCGGCGCACCCATTGGACCAGGCATGCATCGGTCTTTCGCCACGTTATTACGCTATTGTCTATAGTCATGCGCAGACGGCGCTTAGGTGATACAAGATAGACGTCTAAATGAATCCGGCGATCGAGAGCGTACACGTGGCTCCCACCACACTATCGGCTTGGAGGTGAACGGAGTATGGAAATGTGAGTCGTCCAGAAATTAACGATATACTTTAGTCTTGCTTGCTTTAGCTTTAGGTTGGTTTGTGGAACACAATACCCTACACACCGACCGAGCACAGCAGCTTCGTCGAAAGTGCGGAGTGGCATCCGCCGTCAATGAAAGGAATCTACAGGGAGGGCGCTCACGTCGGTGGCGCGGCTAGCGCCGCAGCCGTCGAGGCGGTGCAAAAGTTCAATGGGCCACATCTGGGAAGCCAACTCGCTTCGCCGCTCGCGAGCTAAGCAGCACGCAACATCAGTGGAGTGGAACCGAGACGCTGCGCGGTTGGAGCGTCTCTACCGCACGAGCGTCCTTTTCGGTTTTGTACGAAGGAAAACAACCATATAGCTCGGAAAGCAAACAAAGCCAGAGAGGCGGGAACAGTTTCCGAGATAACAATCAGAAGGGCTTTGAGAGGCCTTGTTCGTTAGGAGCGGTAAAGATGGCGATCTTAGCAGCAGTCACCGTGCGATGAGAGGGAGGTGGACATGAATAAGAATTTAGCTGGTTGTAGGTTATCAGACTCGGCGACCTTAATTCCTTAATCCGCCTGCTTCCTTTTTGCGAGCTGTTTAAGCGTAAGGAAAGGGGTCCGTTCGCTCTCCGCGTCTCTTGTGAAAAAGTAATTTCGGTTTCGCATGGGGTGCCACAGGGTTGTCGCCATCTAAGCTTGACCCGTGTGTACGCTTTCTTATACGCAGTCTGAGCCGCGTGGTAGTTAAGAGCTACGACGCAGCTTCTACTTCTATGGCACTTAAAAGTTCGGTGTTGTTTCCATTTTTCTTTCTTTTCTTTTTTTTTCTTTCTCCGATTTTGGACTTAGAGGCGATTTGAGCAAAATCAAGAGACACCAAACGCGTAACGTAATAAAGTCCCGGAGGTGCGAGGCGATCAAAATAAACCTTTGCTTTCCCCCGCTTTGCTTCGCGCGCTGGTAAACGCCTGGCCATTCAGGGACGCGTAGCGCGTTAGAACGTCATAAAATTCAATGGCTCGGCGTCCCGGCCGTCCCATATTGCCCCGAAAGTGGACGGCCGGCGCTGGAACTGGCCCCTGCAGTTGTTGCCTATAAATTCGAAGGAGAAAGACAAAGAAATATCGAGCCAAAATGAGGGACCGGCAACAAAATAACGAAACCGACATTTTCTTTTCTCGTAGGAGTTTGTCGACAAATGCGCGCACGATACACCCCGAAAATAGTGCCTTAGTTTTATATTGTATTGAAGTGAACCGCTCGAGCATAAGAACCATTAATTTCACATACGATGTGCGAAGAAAGGCCTCTGGTATCAAATATATTTTCGTGCCATTGTGGGCTTTCTTGAGGTTGGGAAAAATGTCACGGCGAAAGCCTTTGAATGGCGTTGGCGCGTACTTAAGAAGAGCTGGGCCTATTGCAGCTTTACGAGGCACAGGTTACCGTGTTTTCCCGTTACATGAACTGCGATTCCTACAAAAGAAAATAAATATTTTTATCATACTAACGACTTATTCACCGGTCACACGTGTGCATTGATGAGGATGCCATAGCTGTATTGAGCCTCCCCATTTTAATTGCAGACAAAAAAATCATTTAGATCTAAGCAGAGCAACTTTTACCACGTGCAGCCCGTCTAGACCGCATAGCTTACATGATAACATTAGAACACCATATTGCAAAAAAAAATTAAAACAAAAGAGGTTAATTCGGCGTGCAAGTTTCTCCGCTATTTCATCACCGCTTGCGTTTGTTTCTCCCAGATTAAGGCAACGATGGTGCAACTTGGTTACCTCATAAAAATTTCTAACGCGCGTAAGGCGCACAATGGTACCTTCTTGGTGCCCCTTGCATACTCTGGTGTTGGCTCGGTGCCTTCGTAGGCTGCTAGTCTCTCCAATACCGGAGTCAATAACTTTGGCACTTGAGCATAGCACCCACTTTACGTGCCGTCACATTGACACGCAGGGATCTCTGTAGCTCTGTGAGGCGACGGACAGATCATCGTTATCTAGCCGAATCGCAACCGTGCACTCGCGAACTGGCCCGAACCGAGTTCGCTCCCTGCAGCGCGGGGTTTAAAGTCTCCGAAAGCTTTCGGACGACGGACCCGGGAAAGAAGGGGATGCGGCGGACGGGGCGGAAGCCGTAATCCGCATTGACCAGCGTCCGCTTGGCACAGGGTCCGCGTCCGCTGCCTTGTCCGCCTTCCCCTTCCTTCCTCCTTCCGGCAAGCGAACGCAATGCCGTCGCAATCGATGGAAGCGCCGACAGCCGCCATGCCCCAACGCTGGACCCCCTCCCAATTACAAGGCGGCGCCAAAACCCAGCGGGCGTTCCACCTGACCAGGCGGCAGGATCGATGCCCAATGTCAATCGAACGGCACTGCCAGGGTAGCTGTGTAGCTGTCCACCCCCAAACCCCGTTCGCTGTGCTCTAGAGTGCTCCGACCTGCTCCGGAGGCGTCTGCTCTTTTGGGCCCAGCACCGTGAATTAACGAGGAGAGATGACAGTTGTGCATACGTTTAAAAACGCTCACTTCGGTTCGCTTTGTCTGCCACAATGTTGCTAGCGTGGCTCCCTTGGTTGTATGACTCGATTAACAAAAAAGTAAATCATCGTCGCCCCTCCCCCCCTTCCCCCCCCCCAAAAAAAAAAAAAAGAAAAAAGAAAAGATCGAAAACTGGAGGACAAGAAGACGAAGTGTACAAGCAAGCACTGCGTGAACGAGAGCCATGTTTTTAATACTTAGCGTACAACTATCTCAAAGTTATTTGCGCCAGCTCGTGACTTCATCAAGCACAACATTTGAGCAAGAACTCGTAGAAAAGAATGACAGGGTCAAGTTATACTCCGATCACCATGACTATCAAAGTTGTACACTAATAAAAAAAGTAAAAAAAAAAAAAAGACAAGAATGAGATTTGGGGAGGGGGTTGGGAAACACCGGCAAATTGTGGTTCACTTCACGCACTCAAGTGTACAGCACAGCAAGAAGCATTGTGCTCCACAATCTTTTCATACCCCAGGTTTGTGTTAAACGCGTGCAAAGGACTGCAGCTTGTGAGAGCCATTGAATAGCATTTTCGTCCAAGCAGGCGACAGGTTCGTCTAGGACTATATGAATAACGTGAGGAAAATTTAACGGGGAAATACTTATAGGCAACTAGGTTTATCGTCACAATTCTTATAACACTCATCGGCAATGTTCAAGTTGAACACAACGTGAACATGGATCTCCGCCTGAGACCTCATCTCGAAAATTGTTTTCAACTTCTCCACATACTCCTCAGGAACGATGAAAGAGCATTTACGCTATGCAAAAGACATGGTGTGCGCAACAGATCGTGACGACAGGATTATCTGCGGAAACAACTCAAGGATGTTCGAATCATGCTTGTTTCATACATCTATACATGTCTGAAGAGAGGTTTTGTGTGACACATGTGACGAGACTTTCATACGAGGATGAAACACGCCCGAGACAGTGTCTGCACACTGTCTTCCCTATAAAGTGTTAGCGGTGTTGCCGCGAGTTCACGCAAAAATGGCGCGTGCACTACGACACTTCGCGCGACGGCTTACGTCCACCAGAACTTATCGCAGATTGAGTTTTCTGAAGCAGACACTTCACGATCCTTTCCGTAGATTACAATGACTCGTTTAAAGGGAGACTGAAGCGGTTCTGTAATCGAGGAAAAAACACCTGAATCGTCTTTATTTCAATCAACATCAATCAATCAATCAATCGATCCTTTATTTCACATCACAAACTGATGTAGGCTTGAGGTGCAAAAAGTCAGAAGTTTGACTTGACAAGGCTTCTGCAGCCTTACAATTGGCACAAGGCGACATATAATACATATGCAAGTGTCAATATTTAGTTTTCAGGCTTTAAACGTCAAGGAAAAAAAAAGAACAGTATCAATTGATCACACAATCAAAAGTAGCAAATAAATAACATATTATTTATGGTATATATTATTATATATTATTATATATTACAATAACATATATCTATTGGCCCAAGAGGCACATGACGATGAACGTCGTATACCCTGATGTTTGGTGTTAGGTTTGAAATATGTCCATGGAAAGGTTCGTTAGAACGAAGGGCAGATCTATATCGGGTGAGTAGAGTATACTCATATAGGTCTGGCCGTCTGGGACAGTTATTAGACGTAGTTCTTAAAAACAGGGGAGTTGTATGTGTATCGAAAAGAACATTGAGTATTGTGCGAACCGCCTTTTTGTCTAGGAGGTGTAATATGTTGATATTTGACAAAGATGTGGTATACCACACTAAATTACAGCAGTTCAGATGGTGTACAAAAAGCGCCTTGTATATAAGCATTTTTATGTGACAGGCAAAACATTTCTTAATTGACATAGCTTCCCATGCAGTGTTGATGGCTTTTTAACAACATTATTAACGTGAAAATACCAAGAAATCTGTTCATTAAAATAGACTCAAGCGTTTTGACGTTCGGGACAATTGCTATGACTAAGGGGCCCAGGATTATATGAAAAGAAAAATAAACATGTCTATTCTTTAGTTTTAAAAGGACGGCCTTGCTTTTGCTCGTGTTGATTATTAGCGAGTTAACTTCACTCCTATTATACAGCTTCTCTGGTGAAGCATTCGTTTCATTAACATGGCCTTCTATTTCTGTACCTGAAAAAAATAGACTGGTTTCATCAGCATAAATGATAAAGGAGGGGGCTTTGCAGATAGGAACAATATTATTTATTTATAGTTTAATTATTAAAGGATCGAAAATGCTACCTTGCGGAACTCCAGCTCTAATGGGGAGGACAGAAAAACTGTGTCCATTTATTACGGCATATTGCTCGACAAAATTTAAAGTACGATTGCAAAATAACTAAAGGTTCATCACGCAATTCCATAGCACTCGAGCTTTTTTATTAGGGTAGTATGGTCAATCGAAAAATTGATGAAGACGCATTTAATTAACTTTTTTTTTTCAATCGACTCTAGGATAACGAATATCGAGATTATTTTTGAATCTTGTGTACGGAGGCTGCAGAACCTAATTTTCAAAGTACCGCCAAAGCCCCTCCTTCCCGGGGCGCCACACGTCATATTAGGAGTTTTCAGAATCTCTGCTCTCGCTCATCTTCAGCGCCTGTCGAAGCTATGCACGCGCACTCTGGCCATTTTCAAAAAGGTCAGAAAGAGACGTCACGACTGGTGTCAGTGCGGAAAAATATACCTGGCAAGCCTCACTGCAATTGCACGCGCTGCCCACACGAGCGACAGGCGCTCGGCGGCCCAAAATACCCTAGTATGACGTCACGACTGGTCAAAGGTTTTTCGTGCTTTCTCGCGTTTAGTTACGCCTTCGGGGAAAACGAACGTGATATTCAGATTCACGGAATAAAGATACGCCAAAATTCACCTCTAACTGTCTTTTTTTTTCTTTTTGTCAAGACGTGTTTTAGCTTTCTTTTGAGGTGTGTCCCACTGAAAAGCAAATGCACGTGCATTTTTTTCATTTCCACGTAGCGAACCGCGGGTTCGACTAGAGTCATCATTAGTGAAGAGCAGGGAAACGTTTCTTTAGCGATCTTGCGTTTAGTCATTATGCTCGGTAGGAAATTTAACATAAATCCGAACGATGAGCACACTCGTGTAAGTTGGTTTCTGGGCTGCTCCTGGCACATGTTAAGTCTGGAACACCAGAAGCACCCGAAATGTGAGCGCGTCGTGCTGTTTGTTCTGGCATCCCTTTCGGGAAAATTATCTATCAGAAAGGAGGTACGGTGCCCTCACTCGAACTACTTGAGTTCAGTTGGGGCGTTCTTACACGAACTTGACTAGCCACGCTCAAAAAGTTCCGATGTGCATGCTGCACCGTGATCCACTCGTACCACTTAGCGTTAAGCTTTCCTATAATTTTGCATCATCAGTTGGGAGCGGTAGCCGCATCGAAATTGAATGATCATTCATTATCAGTAGTAAATTAATCAAAAATAGGTATTTTTTGTTACTGAGACTGCAATGACTCTCTTCTCGTGACCGATCAACTCGTCCTCCGTACGAAGTTACAAAAAAAAAACGGGCAGGGTCCCCGGCCCACCGCCACATTGTCACTGACACTCGAATCAAATAGTCAAATCACTGCACGCAAAATACAGTTTGTCTTTGCAGCCATACAAGCGCCCGTGTCTACTGCCCAATCACTAACAGTAACAAACAAATGCTAAAAAAAAAAATCTCGATCGGGAAAGCGATTGAGGAGACATACTAATCAGAGACTAGAACCAGAATAGTCCAGCACCAAAAGATAAAAAAAGCAGAAAAAAGAGAAGGTTCGACAAGAAACATGTCCCGTTCGTCTCTGGGAGGAAGGCGATCGGATACTGGGGCTGCTGACCGGAAATGAAGCCCGTCCTGGCTTAACAGGCGGAAATCCCGGTAATCTCGACGGGGTTCCTCTCCAGATCGGCACGGCGTCGGCGCCCCAACTTTTGCTCCTCCGCTCCGTTTCCCCCTATGATGGAGCGCAGTGAACGCCACGAGCCATCCCGGTGAATCCAGGTGCAGTGAACGTATAACTTGACTAGTCGCCCCCCAGGACACGCCGCTCCCCGCTCATCACGGCCCAGGATCACGTGACAGCAGCGCGACATTGGATTCGCTTCGATCACTCGCGGCCTCCTCCACGGTCCATCGCAAGGTGAAACGGGGTTATGGTTCCCGGCACTTGCTGCTGCTGCCTGCCGCCGCTAGTGGGCGCTCGTTGCCGTTAGTGAAGTCCCACGGTGTGTGCGTGCGTGAGGGAGAGCCGCTGGTTCTGTCCGCTTTCGCGTTAATGAGGAGGGGTGGGCTTCAGCTCGCGAGCTTGTGTAGTTAGCTTGAGGGAAGCGCGGTTAATCTTCGTTTGTCCCCGCACGACCTACGCTTAACTTGTCACCGTGCTCTGGATCTGGCGCCAGGGTCCAGCCGACGCCGTTCGCCTTATTATCCGCTCAGCTCACGAGCGGCTGAGAACCCGCAAATTGGGAGGCGAGGAAAAAGAAAAATGAAATTAAACTTTAAATCCTTAAATAATTGTGTGAAATGAAGCAGCTCGGAATGTATGGGATTATGTCTAATCTGAAAAATCGTTCACTCGACACTTAAGTTTAACGCGCGGCTGTTGCCTAAAATGACAGATTGTCATTTTAGTTCTATGGCTAAAGATAATTTAAAACTAAACTATGATTCGCCAAAATTTGGCAAATGCATAATGCTTAACGCGAGCGCGGAGCGCAAAAAACAAACAAACAATTCCTCTTGTTGATTTTGAGCTAAAGGGTAGTTGTACCAAATACCGGTTGTACCTTCGTTGTACTTTCGTGTGTTTGTGTAGATTACTTACTCGAGACGAGTAACAAGCAATCGGGCAATCGTTATTCAAATAGCGAATAGACGCGAATTCGTTCCACTTAACGAATTATCATCACCTCATTAACGGACAAACGAATAAACCTGATGCTTCTTCAACGAACAAATGCATTATTGATATAACTACTAGAGGCTGTTTTTACGTCAGATCGAAGAATCACTGCCCAGGTCATATTTTTGACATTTCTGTAACAAATATACGGGAAAGCCCCGTTCGTGGGGACTCTAAACGTCTTAATTTTCGCAAGGACCTATTTTTCGCGATTTTCGCGAATCGCCTGCTATTCGCAAAAAATAGGTCCCGTGAACAATTCCGGTAAAATATAGACACATTGTAATCTATATTCAGATCCTACCGCGTCGTGAAAATTAGAACCCGCTAATTCTTCCGAAACTTCAGCTTTGACCTAAATCGCGAAATATTGAGCCCGCGAAAAATAAGTCGTTTACGGAACGCCGTAGCTACATTTTTGCCAGAGATATAAAATTGAGACGCTCGAGGAGTTTACATTGCCAACATTGTGAGGTGGAAAGTAAACAACGTCGGCTTACCATGTAAAAGTATCGACGTGTACCGTAAGGTGCAAGGAATACAGATAGAAGTTTGTAACCACACGGAAGTTTTCCGGCTGGTTTGGTTTCACCGCGCTAACCAAACATTAGGATGCTGAAGAGAGTCATTCAGAAAGTCTCACATTAGCATTTGAAAAGAACATGCCAAGAAAGGAAGACCTCCTCGCTCTGTTTACGAAGTGACTGAACTTCCTTGCGTGCGCGCGCTGATCTTCCATTCATAACGTTCGCAACTGCAGGCAGCAGTGGCTTACGCAAACACTCCTTAGAATATAAAAAGGGGCGGGAGGGCGGAGGGGAGGGATGGAGGCTCAGGTGGCAACACGAGGAAACGGAAAGATAAAACAATATTTGGGACAGTATGAGTTTCTGAGAAGTGAACGTGCTCAAACGAGCTAGTTAGAGAACATCATAATCTAAGGCCCCGCGATTAAGAAGTTGGTAGGCTTTCGACGGAGTTTATCGTTTGCGGGTGCTCGGCGGCGGGTGCTCGTTGTCGGAGGCGTGTCTATTGCTGTTTTGATTTAGTCTGTCAAGCCACGTCTGGTCAGGTCTTCGCGACGTCATGTTCTGTTTTCTTTATCTTTTTTTGTTTTTGCGTGGTTGAATAAACTCAGCTGTTCTTGAGATTTTGTGTTGTGTTCTCCGTTTTTTTAATTCTTCCTAGTTCCAGGGTTTTACGTTATGGCGACTTTATATGCTCTGCAAAAGAGCAGCACCGTTGTACACACTTTGTCGGTTCTAGAGAATATCTATCTGGAACCGACGTCGTGCGACAAAGCCCCCCATAACTGGCTAGCTCAATTTGAGCGAAGGTTTGTTTGCGCTTTTTTCAATTGGAGTTCATACGCTGCTTAATATTTTGCAATCACAAGTTAGTTCAAGTTACTGCAATGAGTTAAGGAGAGTTTAAAGAGAAAAAAAAATGATGGAGTGTTTTGTATGTATTTGGATGTGCAATTTTGTTACTTTTAGAAAAATGGCTTACGATTTTGAATCATTAACAAAACTACAGTGATGGCTCAGCAAGCATTTTTTAAATATATATTCCTAAACTGCATTTGAAGAAGCATATTTTAACCTATTATGCGACATTTTGCATAAAACTGTTTGTTCGAAAATAATTTTTTGATATTGTCTCTAAAACGTGTTTATTTACATGTCTCGTTCTTTTTTTTTCTTCTTGTATGCGAATATATAATTGCAGCTTTTAATATTTCATATGAATGTTGTGAATTGCCTATAGATAATATATATATATATATATATATATGTATATATATATATATATATATATATTTTAACTTCCTGCCTGCTTTGGTGTGACATTGGCGGCTCCGCAAATTACCTCAGTGAAATCTCGGCGATGTCCCCGCTTTGAGTTTCTCAATTTTATATATCTGGAAAAAATGTAGGTACGGCGTTCACATTTAGGTATATGTGCGTCCCAAAAACATGGCTTTCACATTTAGTTCTTGCAGAAATATATTAAAAAAATATGACCCGGAGAGTCATTGCACGATCTGACGTGGAAACAGCCTGGACATGAGTGTGTGAACGATTAAACAAATTAACAAAAAATGCTGTATCTGAATTAGGAGCCGTCACAAATTCGTTTTCCGAATAACGAATAGACGCTTTTAAAAAAGTGCTTCCTCTGCAGAATTGCGAATACGCAACCATCAAGCTCTCCAGGAGATATCTTTGCGTGGGTCGATAGGTGGTTATCTGCTGTCTGGAAACTGGCGATTTATCTCCATGTGTTAATATTAATTATATTGAAAAAACAAACAAAAAAAACTTCCTTTTCAGTTTATTGGGGAAGTTTGAAGTCACGAAGCCGTCGAAACACTATCCAAATCAAATTTTGTGACCGCTGAAAAAGAGAGCACACGAACGCAGGGGCACCAAAACTCGCTGTTTTAATTGAAACAATTACCTCACGTTCCATTCTGGTTATCCGCTTCCGTGACCCTACAGTTTTGTTCATCTTCGGGTATAGTTATGAACAAGCGTCGATGTGCGTATTTTTTTACATGCTGCGCGCTTTGAAATTGAAGGTTTAAGCTTCGCTTTTTTTTCTCATCCCTCTCTTCTATTGATCAACCCCTTTTTACTCCCCGCCTTTTTATGCGCGCTTCATTTTTTTCATTTTTTTATCGTGGAAAACTCTGGAATGCGGTGCAATAACATGAACACTTTACTGGCGAGCACTTAAAAGTTTTTTCCCCATAATAAAGAAGAGAAGCAAATATAGTCAGAAGAAAAGCGCTATCGACGTGAACAGTTTCGCCCCGAGTTACCGAGGAGCGATGTAAAATAATAATCTCGAACAAAAGAATCACGTGAATTCAATTTCGAAGCTCCCTCATTTCTGTTTTATATTTATCTTAGTCTCTTTTTTTTTTCTTTCTTTTTTTCCCTGTCCTCGGATTTCTATTTGCTGCGTCCGTTCGATAAAACCAAGGACCCTCGCGGCTCTATGAGACACCGGTCAAGGACTACGAAACTTGGAGTCGTCAAGGTACATAGTAGGAAGACAGACGTGCTATGGGTGACACTATATTGTCGTACTAGCTTACTAGCGTACGTTAGTATTAGATCACGCTATAGTGTGCGCCCTAGTACGTTGTAGTAGCGAGTAACATACTAAAAAGATGCTAGGAATGGTGCCAGAGGCTCCCTATCATCGCTGCCACCGGCGAGAAGAGCTACACGTAGTCGACGCTGCAAGGTTATGAGACAAAACAAGCAGCAGGAAAAGCGCAAGTCACTATAGGCCTTTTTTTTTTTTGTTCATGCTTGGGTCAGAGGTGAGGACACTACAGAAACAAGGTGTTGTTGGCAATGTATGTTGGAAGATGGGAAATTTAGGCAATCGGGGGGGGGGGGGCGGCGGAGGGGGAGGGGAGTGCGGGGCTCATAGGCACGTCTGTCCCTGCTTCCACGGCATCATCATCCCTTAGCGTCGGCTGCATCTGGACCCTAAACGGCACTCCGGAGTTTTCGTCAGGGTCCCCGATTTGACAGAAAATTGGCTAAACATACCAAGAAACATCGCTGATTCAGTAACCCAAATATAAGGCTAATATATATATATATGTTATTTTTTATTGATTTTACAATTTCGGTTTTCATCCTGGTTTTTAAGCTAACAGTCTCTACTGGCACCAATGAAAAAGTGAGGTCAGCGGTAGGCAGGGGTCCACTCTTCTGGCTAGAATTTGTCCTCAACTGATGGCAAGCAGTTTCGTGGCTTCAAATAAATGCTTTGGAAGCTCGTTACAGCACCCGCGCAATACCCTACCATGAAGTGAATTCTCGGCATAGACCATTTTTTTTACTGTCTGCTCGACCCGCAAGCCTACCTGCCACTGACGTCGCGGCTCTGAAAAGCGCGGGTGTATTTGTATGTTGGTTTTGGCATCGTCTTTATGTGCCGATTTCACAAAAAAGCTATTCTTCAAAAGCTATTCTTCTAAAGCTATTCAGCAAGAAAAAAACTATCCAGCAAAAAAAAAAAACAATAATAAATTTTTGTTTGCGAGCTCACGCACGTGCTTAATGTGTTCAGGCGCTTTATTGAAATATTTTTACAATGTCAAAATGGTATTAAGCCATGGAAAACGGCGGGGGAGGGTTGAGTTCGCAGAAGAAATTCTATGTCTGCGGGCGTTCTCATTAATTTCTTTACTTCAACCAAACGGCGAGCGTCAAGGGCGCGGTGTGATGTACAAGTTGAAAACTGTCGTAATGTTTTTATGTATGCCGAGTAAGTATATCTGGTCTACGCGCTGGTGAGACAGGCTTTCTTTTTTTTTTTAATCTTCGAGGACCGATATCTTGTTATTCGCTTCATACCCACATCTGAGGATTTTATGTGCGCCTCCGACGTTCGCATATGGAATGGTCATCGAACATCAAGAAAGACACGTGGCCTCATCGCAAGCAGTGATACTGTCGCGGCATTAACGAGAAACTCTAGTACGCGTACAAAAGTATGCTGAAGTTTGCAGCAGGAGCCACGCCTCCAGCGTGATCTTTCTGGCACCGATAGTGCTTCGGGCCCCGAAGCACAACAGATGTCTGGAGCACGTGCCGCAGGTGAACATGCAGATCTCACTCTTCAACGGACATCTGATGACTCGCTTCTTCAACTACTAATTCGCAATCAATGACGGTCGTAAAACCACGTGCTACTCACATCCGCAGAGAATCATATCAAAAGCAGATGTGGGATGGGGTGGCCGCCGTCAAAGCTGAAGCGCAAGAGCCCACTAAAAGTGTCATTTGAGAGCAAAATCGGTACTTGAATGAGTTTTACAACAAAAAGATTAAAATAATAATTACTAATATAACAAAGAAACATCAATATACTCTGCATTCCTACTTAAAATTTCGTTTACTGCGATTGATTCCCTCCAGTGACTCGAACTCAGGGAGAAATTTCCCTTCCGCAAGGCCACTTTCGTGAGCTTTCTCTCGAACTGTTTTTTTTTTCCTTTCCTCTCAACGCTCCTACCTCTCTCCTGTTCCCCACCCACTCACATCTCGCCCACCCCGCTTCTATAATTCCATCCGGAAGAGAAAACCCGCTTGCCCAAATCTCTTTTACTTAATTTCATTTCTCTCTCTCTCTATCAGCGTGAAATGGCATCGGTGAATTAAGCGCAGTCCCTTCATTCCTTGCCATGTCTTTTTTGCTGCTGTTCTCTTTTTTGTTTTTGTTTTTTGGCGAGAGTCGCCAGACTTTCCAGAGACTTCCTCTCGGAGCGGCTTTGCTGCATTAGCGCGGCAGAAGGGCAGCTGTCCGAAAGAACCGGCAATTCCGAAACTTTAATGCCTTCCGAACAGAAATAAAGTCGTTCCGAGCGCACAACGAAGACGAAATTCAATCACGGTGATAGTGCCGGAGCCGTTCAGCGAGAAACGGCTCGCTCGCCGGAGTTGGGCGGCTCCGGGATGCCCTTCGTGTAGTCGGCGGCGACCCTTCGGGGGCGACCAGGGCCGGCTTCGCGGTTCGCCGTGCGCCGCCCGCGAGGGTCAGAGATTACGCCCGCCCACCGCTGACTTCGTGTCGGCTCGGGACTCCCTTCCGTAGATGAAGCAGAGTGCGAAACCCGTCGTCGGATTGTTTAGTGTTCCGGGTCACGAGAGGAGCCTGAACTAGCACCTTTTCATTGCTCCCCAATAGACCTTTTTCAAAATTCCACCGAGCAACGTTGGCGGTCACCGTGGTCTTTCTAGACTTAGGCTAGGTGGCGCGAGCTACCGCCCGTTACAAAGGGTATAGCCATTGACATCCATCGATCTAGCCATGCTTACCAAGCGCGTATTTGGATCCGAGTGCTGGCCGAACGCTGACGCAAACCTCGTGTTCAATGCAGGCTCAGAGTATACTATATATCTGAGCAAGCAATGGCGGGTTACTGCATTGTGGCGGACCTTTGAAGAGGGTCTATTGTCGGGGGTCACGAAACGTCAACGAGACACGTTCGACATGATGCGCGGAAGCTTCAAAATGTCGCAGTCGACGTTGCGCTGTCGTTTTTTAGCGAGACATCGGCACCTAATTTGAGTTCTGGTACGTTTTTTTAGTACAATCTCAAATGAGATATGCGTCCCTAGTGAAACATCCTTTATGTATACACCTTTCTTGTTCCAATAAACGCATACGATCAAATAAGATCATATATAAGAACCTTATAAAACAGATAAGAACAATATAAGATTATATAAGAAACTTTTAAGCAACCTCATATGAGTTTCTTATAACTTCGTATATTATTTTATATTGTTCTTATGCGTTCTTATAAGGTACTTATATGCTCTTATATGGTCTTATCTGATCATATGCGTTAGGTGGACCAAACAATTTGCTTATACATGTATAAGAGTTTTTCACTAGGACTCTGTCTTTGTTTTGAAGTAAAAGCCACAGGAGCTAAGCGAGTTGGTTTTGTATCAACATTTTATTCATAATAAGTGGAGGATGAAGGGGCAAACAGGCATTCATTTTTTTAGGATTTTACTATAACGAAAAAACAAAGCACCGGATAAGGAAATGGAGAATGACAGAAGACACCGACACGGCTAATCTTTGGACTGCTATGTCGTCCTCTTTCTTTCATGCGAGTTTCTGTTTTGCTTTTGGTTATAGTAAAATATGAACTTCAGCCAACTAGCTTAACTAACCATTTTGCTGTTTTGGTAATTATTGTTACTACACATCAATGCAAACATTCAATGTTTCTTTAAAAAAGTTATCAAAGTCTTTTTAACCAATATCTTACAAAGCTTCTTTTTTTTTGCGGCATGCACGCTGAACGTTATTCGTGCCAAGCGAAATTTGTACCACTTGCCCTCGTTTCTCTTGAATTCCTTCAACTGAATCGTCGAGAGTGTTAAGATTAGCCTCTTTAACTATGTGCACAAAAGAAAACAAGTCGACTATAGAGATCCTCAGAAGAATTCACACCAACATATGTACAGCCCAGTGGACCTGTAGAGCATAATTCATTCCGACTCAGCATGGGTTCCAAAATAACGCAAGATCCCCGCGAAAGAATAATTTTTATAGTAAGTGCTTGCATAGCTTGGTTCCATGTATAGCAAAACATTTCTACACTCTAATCACTCTAATGACTGAGACGCTTTCCTCTTGCGAGGCTTGAGCCTTATTTACATTGACCCATATATATCGAAAGCCAAAACAAAAATAAACGTGTTTTTTTTTTAACAACTAGGACCAGTGCGCCCTGGAAAGAAGCCAGCATGCGCGATGAGTCGAAAATTCGAGCAACGCAAGGCGCACTCGCATCATCCTTCGCTCAGCGACACCGCTGTCAAGACGCGAATACGCGACAACTCCAGAGGTCCGCCGCGGCCGTCCGCGATCCCGAGATCCATGCGTCAATTCTGACGCCCACGCCATCGAGTCGATTCAGCCTCCTCCGAATGGACGATGCCGTCGCCTTCTGGTTGCCTCTCTTTATTTCTATTCTCTCCTTTCTTGGGGCTCCCCCTATTGCCGAGTGTAAACACTGGGACCGAAGCCTGCAAAGAGATGCAGTCGCGCTCAAAGCAAAGAGCGCGTTCCTTTCAAGCCCATCGAGATGTTTTCCCCTGGCTCGCAAAGATAAGGAAGGAAGGGAGCAGGGGCAACAACTGTAGCAGCAGCGAACTAAAGCAGCAGCGGGCGAATGAGCCAGCAGCAGGAGCAGCAGCAGCAGCAGCCAAAGTGTATTGGAGCCGTATATATCGGCGGGGACAAGAATTTAGCGTTCCAAGTCCCCCTTTCCTTCCCTTTGTGTTTTCTTTCGTGTGTATATAGCGCCGCGACTGCCTTCGAGTCTCGGCGAGCGTGCCTCGGCTCGTTATTTTGGCCGCGCGCTCTCGCTGTACAGACTCGGCGACGGCGTCCGGGATCAGCTGCTTTTCATTCTGCTCCGAGCTAATTCCCCCTTTTGCGCCGACATGAATTGGGAGGAGGAATGCAGCTTAATCTTTTCTTTTTTTTTTTGTAAATGTGCGCTATCTTGGAACTGGCGTCTTGTGCTTGTTGCGCGACCTCTTCTCCTTCGGCTACTTTATCGACGGCATACAACCGAACGCTTCGGGATCTATACCTACACCCGCCTCGCCTTTCAGGCGCGGAGAAAGTAAGGACGGGGGAAAGCTAAAGACGGCTCTTGTTCCTACGCGAACACAAACATGCACACGGAATTGCACGGGAAAGATATAGGTACGTAAAAAAACAAGGCGGCGATTTTTGTTTTTGTTTTTTCGGGGTGGCCTGTCGAAGCGAACCGCCCATCCGCGCTATCGGCGGGCCGCTCAGCCGAGCGAGCTGGAAGCCTTCCTCCGACCCGGAGCTTGAGTCTGCCCTGATCGAGCGGATTGGGCTCGGTGGCTATCGAAGCGTCGCGAACGCTCCGACACGAGAGCCCCCACTGCCCGCGCTGATAACGGGCAAGAAGAGGGCCGCTGCTGCAGATAGCCCGCCGCGTAGATCATCATCATCTTCCCCGCTGCAGTCCGTCAGCGCGCGTGCATAAGCAGGGTTCTCCCGAGCTGCCAGCTAAGCCAGCTCGCAGGCGGTCCGGGCGCCTGCCTCGAAGCGAGGGAGGCCAGCTTGAGCCCCGGCCACGTCGATCTACAAGGCACGGGAGAGGACCTCATCAATCAATGTTTTTGGGCATCGCGGACGCCGCCGAGTTTCTCTTATACGCAGCGACCGTCTAGGGGCTAAAAGGCGGAGCAGGCGCCGATATGAAGTTCGGCCGGGAAAGGGGATGAAAAAAAAAAAAAAAACGCTGGCTTTGAACGGAGGAAGAAATATTGAAATAATAATAGTAAGGGTGTCGGTGACTGCCGGGTGAACGAGAGAGGAAAGAAAGAAATCCCTTACCGTTTTCAGTGTAATGGTGCATGCATAATGAAGGAACGGTGTACTACCGGAAAGCGTGTAGGTGTCGAAGTAGTATTTTTAGTGCGTGATCAGCTCCGTGAGCTGACATCAGCGGATCAAGATGTGGCGAACGGTATATAAAGTGCTGCTTCATTAACTTTATTATGTTGTTATGCCAGGTATGCAACAACTCAGTTTCTAGCGGTGTCGCATCATTTATTATAGTAAAATAGCGTGAATCATTCGTAACATGAGATGTGTTCGGATATCACATTATGTGCATTGATGCTCCTCTCGCGTTTTGAGTTGATAGCGAATTGCAATGTCGGTTACATACTGCGCTTTATTTTTCTTTTGCAAAGGGTCTTTCGAACTAAATTTGTATCTGACTTGTTCATTTGATCAAAATGTATGATGGCGTTGAAGTTTTAACGGAACATTATGGAATGGGCATTTCATAATACAACGATCTTTCAGTTACTATCATCACAGCCAGCTGAAGAACAAAGGAGCATGGTCCACCTCCGTCGCTTTATTGGCAATGAATAAAGTGTTATATTTCAGCTTCACTCGATAAGACCGATAAACTTTCTTAATCGTGAAGCAACAAACTCGTCATTAGAACCCACGCCCTCTCATCAGTACTGGATTATCTATGCTCGCAATAACAAGTTTACAGAGACATCCCGTCTCACGCGATACCCCATAATGTAGCCAGTTTGAATAGAAATGTGTCACGTTAGTTGAATCGCTGCAGAGTAAATACGACGTGTGCAAGCACAAGCAAAACCGACTAGAAGCGTTCGTTTTCCGACACAACAGCGACAAAGAAAGAAAGTGTGGATTTCTTTCGCCCCAAAGCCGAAAAGCGGTTGTCACACATTCTGAGCGCCTCGATTGCACGACCTCCCAAATCTGCAGATTTGCATATATATAAATCTAAACAGGGCATCTCACCCACGCGACCTTTTCGTGTCAATCTTACCGGAAGTATATAAGAAAAGAGGAGCAAAGGACCACCGAAGTCGTCCGGCTTCCGTTTTTCTGATCCAGCCGTAAACAAAGAAACCGGGGTCGGTGATCCCTGCGGCTTCCTGAGCCAAGGCATCTTCCGCCAAGCCGGGTATGCGAAAGCGTGGAGTATCTTTTCGAAGCCATTGAAACGCTGCCTTTCTTATTTCTGCTCTCTTTTACGTAG
Organism: Ixodes ricinus; assembly: GCA_037355805.1. Classification (NCBI taxonomy): domain Eukaryota; kingdom Metazoa; phylum Arthropoda; class Arachnida; order Ixodida; family Ixodidae; genus Ixodes; species Ixodes ricinus. Next base: position 198,650 of record JAZHYW010043451.1, read on the forward strand.
CGCTCCGTGTTTCATGGCTTCAGCAGGCGCCTGTCTTCGACGACGATTTACAACGTCAAAGGACTCCATTGTTTATCCACGGGGACGCATGCACGCACCGCGAGATTCTGGGTGCATTTTCGATTCTGTTTACGTACGTCATGCAGAAACTCCGCCTCCATCTATTCGCGCGACGCTGGCGTCTGAAGCGAAATGCAGACACGGAGACACTGGGAACTCCGCGTAAAGGACCGTGGCCAATGTGTTTTAGAGCGCAGCTCTTAGGCGCCCAGTTCCGGCAGGCGGCGTCGCCGTCGCCGTCGGCGTAACTGCGCGGTGCACTGATGGGTAAATTTCCCCGCTAAATTTAGCGGAAAATTTTTCCCGCTAAATCTCGCGGAAAAGTTTCCCCGCTAAATCTGGCGGAAAATTTTCCCCGCTAGATCTAGCGGAAAATTTTCCCCGCTAATTCTAGCGGAAAATTTTCCCGCTAAATTTAGCGGAAAATTTTCCCCGCTAAATTTAGCGGGGAAATTCACCCCCTCTCGAGGTCACATGACCCCCAGGCCACGTGACCCCCTCGCCTGAGGTCACGTGACCCCCCCCCGTGCCGTCTCCTCCTCCTCCTCAAGAGCTGCGCTCTAATTCGACGTTACAGGGAGTTGTAAACGGCTTTGATTTTTTACTGTTAACTTTAGGGGCACGTTAAAATACTATGCGCACTCGATGGGCGTGGCGTTAGATAGCGCAGGGTTGGTAATTAGGGCCGATCTTGAACGTTCCATAACACTTCACTTTTAGTATTATCAGTCTGGAAAAATCGCCAGGTAACTCACTGCGTGACCGATAGTTCGAGACCGTGACGAAGGCAATGCGTTAAGCTCGCGTCATTCATCCGTTCCCGATATTATCTTCCTCGCTATATGTCCAGAACCGCTGGATGAGATAACCTTCTAGCATTCTGTCACTACGTGAGACCGACGTAGACCTTTCGATGCAATCATTCATTACGTGTGTGTCACCTAAAAGGCTCAGGACCGAATAGAGAATCAATTTTAAATGGTCACAATCTAAACATAAATCGTATTCCCGCGTTACGTTTATTGCAATAATAATAATAAAAAAAGAATTCGTTAGTTGTTAGAGTGGAGTTATCTCGTTATATTGTGACAGCAGCAATTGTGGTAGTAGGTCAACCAGCGTAAAGGACTGTTAGTTGTCCGGTAAACGTAACACATCATGGCTGCGCTAATAATGATCCGACTGAAACGTAGGGTTAGCAAGGCTGGTGTCAGTGGTACTGGATATCCGGTTTACTGGGCTGAAAGGTAGTAGTGAAGACGTGATCGACTGGGGAAGACAACAACAGAAGAGAGGCGGGGTAAAAATGGCTATGGCTGGCAGGTAGAAAAAAAGTGTACAGCAGAAAGTCGGTATCGCGTCGTCATCTTTGCTCGTCTGGCGGTTCTGTTTGCTGTGGTTTAACGACAATTGTTTGAGTGCGTCACACTGTGCTGCGGCGAGAAACCAAATTATCGTACACCGAAGCTTCTGCATGGCGGAATCAACGCATAACTTTCTGGAATGACAGGCGTAGATGTCCGGTCGAACTGCTCCAGCCACAACCTCGAACAGTTTCAGGAACGTTATCGATCTTCGCGACGTTGATACCGTTGAGCAGGTACCAACTATCGAACGTCATTTTTTTAGAGAACGTAAGCGCGTCATCGAGGCAAGGCGCGCGCGAGGGGCGCGAGGAGCCTGCTGATTGAATGGCTTCGGCTGACATGCCGCCGTTAAATGGTCCTTTCAGACCGCGCCGTTAAATAATGCTTTTATAGATTATCCAGGGCCTGCTGACGCCAAATCTCCAGTTCGCGCGTTATCCCCCTGTTTGCTGCTGACGCCATGTTCAACTCACAGTCATACTTATTCAGAGATCTTGCTTGATCGAGTAGTTAATCTTGTCAACATATGTGTCACGCCAGGTTTATTTATCTTCCGCCACTGTCATGCTGCTACGAGATCACTCTAGACGCTCTTCAACTCCTGCACATTGACTTTGAGACAGTGTCTTGCCACTTGTTACAGTGACTCTGCGATGAGCCGTCGGCGTCTGACGAGGGCAGGACAATCCGTCACTTATGACCGTAACATAAGTTCTTTGAAAGGCCTGTCTGAACTGTAGTATTTCAAGGTTGGTACATCTGATGATACCCGTCATTCCCCACATCAGAGCCATTGCTGTGTTTTGTATTGCCACGTTTTTTTCCTGCACATCCAGAGTATTGCTGTTGCAGGTAATCTAGAACGTTGGAAACAACAAGAACTTGGAGAATCTTGTAGTCTGAGTCCTGTAGCCAGAATTATTTCTCCGAAATTATCAGCCGTCACCATTGTTGTCATCCATTCATCTGAACGATGTGGTCATCGAGGATTCAGCCCATTCATAATGATAATCACAATTAAGAGATTTTCCATGGAGGGAGACAAATAAAATTCTCGCATCTCAGGTAAGAAATGAAGACCCAACCCCCATATAAGGGTGATCCTATAAAAATAAACCCCAAGCATCCTTCTATTAATGTGCTAATTTCTAAAATATTCTAAAACTGTGATAGCCACCAGACCTTTTGAAAAAGAGTAAAACTATAATACCCCTCTTCAGAGCACAGAAGAAATGGTATCCCCCCACAAAATCTTTATTTTGTTGGGGCCGCCTCCCCCCCCAGAGAGCACTTTATTATGGAGCCCCCCCCCAAAATAGATCCCAATATGTGCCTCCTCTCCGTCAAATGTAATGGCCGTATATACTCCCTTTTTTAAAAATACAGAGGTCTTAACCTAATATATTGATTGAAAATTAACACATAAATTGAGCTGCCGCAAGCCACCAACGTTACCTCGCTGAGTAATGAGGGTCCCTCAAATTGAACCTAATGAATATTGGCTGGATGGGGACATTTTGTACTCGTCCTATGATCCAGGAACAGAAATTGATGCAATGGTACGATTTGTACTGCAATGAAAATTTGTACCATTGATCTTTGTTAGGCTGACCGTTGTGGTCGAGTGGCATCATCGCGGCTACTATACGGACTCACGGCGTTATAGAGAACGTAAAAACCTCGTCCTGAATACGCCAGTAGGTTGTTCTCGATCATGAAACTTCTATCGTGTTTCCGCAAATAACAGTTAACTCTTGTTGGGCAAGAATATTAAACGCGTTAGAGATACCAATCTTGTTTAAATAAACGTTGTGTGGTTGAGGGTCGAGGGCGACTTTGTTGGGCGTTAACTGTGATGTGTTTAATGAGACAAGGGCTACCGAGAGTTATTGTGGTGTCATCCGCGATCTCGGAGTCATCAGAGCTCAGCAAATGATAAGTTGGAAGGCCTTTACTGGGGACATTCGCATCGTTTTAACCGCTTGTACATAGTACTTCAGTGAAAGCGTTTTTTTTGAGCTGCTGTGAGGGCTTCCCGTGACAAACTGAAACTCAGAGCGTGCCGTTCAGTCGCTGAACGTGCGTTTATTTAGCAACCGAAGCAAGCGACGTCAGTAAAGTCGGTGGTGCTCCGGCCATTTTTTTCTTTCTTTTTTTATAATCAATCGTTCGAACGTTTGACGAATGTCTAATTGATCTCCAAGCACCCGATATAATCATCGCAGCACGTCATAATATACTCGCCCTCGAGCACCGCGTATACAAGCTTCCTATGTTTGCGTGTTTCTCCCTTAGACTTTCGTGTATTGCCTCATGGTGTAATTACGCCAAAACAACAAGGAAGAAAACGAAGGGGAGAAACTAGACAGTGACGCGGCGCATTGCCTGTTGTCAAGCAATGGCCGCCGGTGAGGACTCAGCAGGCGGGCTCCCGATAGTGATGCAAAACTATCGATAAAGTCGACTATCGATACTATCGATTGTTTTTCAAAACTATCGATAGTGTCTCGTAACCATCGATTGTCGACTATCGATAGTCACTATCGACGGTTTTTTCGATAGTGCTATCCTATAGTACTATCGATAGTTTTTCGATAATCGACTATCAATAGTAACTATCGATAGTTTTTCGATAGCTGACTATCGACAGTACTATCGATAGTTTTTCGATAGTCGACTATCGATAAGTTTTTCCACTATCGATAGTCAGATTTCTGAGACTATCGATACTATCCAATGAGTGCTATCGATAGTTTTGCATCACTGTAATTCGTTACAACTCAAGAAGGTTGGGCGAGGGTAAGACGGGCCGTGAAGGTGGACGCTTAAGACGGCACGCTAAAAGAGATTGAGGTTTCCCTCCCTCTCTTCTCCAGCATTCCGTCTGCTCTCCTCCTCCCCGGCCCGTCTTACCCTCGTCCTAAACACAGTTACTCCACCTCACCGCTCGCCTCCCCCTCTCCTCTCCTCGCCCAAACTCCCGTCTTCGTGGTCACTGAAAGCTGAACCAAAGTTGGGACGGTAAGTGCCTGCCTGGGCTAGTTGGTGTATTATCTGAAAACAAAAATGATAAAAAGAGAAGAGGAGGCTACGGAAACTACTAGTGTCGTAAAACTATCGATAGTAAATCGTTGACTGTACCATCGATAGGTTTACGACAGTCGGCTATCGATAGTTTTCCGATACTCGTTTAACGATAGTTTTCCGATAGTCGACTATCGATAATACTATCGATAGTTTTTCGATAGCTGACTATCGAAAGTACTATCAATAGTTTTTCGATAGTCGACTATCGATAGTCTTTCACTATCGATGGTCAGATTTCTGGCGACTATCGATAGTATCAATAGTGCTATCGCTGTAATCTGTTGCAACTCAAGAAGGTAGTGGCGAGGGTAAGACGGGCCGTGAAGGTGGAAGCAGACGGCACGCTACAAGAGATTGAGGTTTCCCTCCCTCGTCTATCGACAGCATTCCGTCTGCTTCCTCCTCCCCGGCCAGTCTTACCGCTCGTCACTAAACACAGTTGCTCCACCACCGCTCGCCTCCCTTTCTCCCTCTCCTCGCCCAAACTCCCGTCTTCGTGATCACTCGAAAGCTGAACCAAAGTTGGGACGGTAAGTGCTCTGCCTGGACTAATTGGTGTATTCTCTGAAAAATAAAAGATAAAAAGAGAAGATGGGAGGCTACGGAAACTATCTAGTGTCGTAAAACTATCGATAGTAAATCGTTGACTGTACCATCGATAGGTTTACGACAGTCGGCTATCGATAGTTTTCCGATACTCGTTTAACGATAGTTTTCCGATAGTCGACTATCGATAGTACTATCGATAGTTTTTCGATAGCTGACTATCGAAAGTACTATCAATAGTTTTTCGATAGTCGACTATCGATGTCTTTCACTATCGATGGTCAGATTTCTGGCCGACTATCGATAGTTTTGCATCACTGTAATCCGTTACAACTCAAGAAGGTAGGGCGAGGGTAAGACGGGCCGTGAAGGTGGAAGCAGACGGCACGCTAAAAAGAGATTGAGGTTTCCCTCCTCTCTTCTCCAGCATTCCGTCTGCTTCCTCCTCCCCGGCCCGTCTTACCCTCGTCCTAAACACAGTTGCTCCACCACCGCTCGCCTCCCTTTCTCCTCTCCTCGCCCAAACTCCCGTCTTCGTGATCACTGAAAGCTGAACCAAAGTTGGGACGGTAAGTGCCTGCCTGGGCTAGTTGGTGTATTATCTGAAAAAAAAAATAAAGCGATAAAAGAGAAGAGAAAGGCTACGGAAACTACTATGCTTTGTCTCATCCTACAATGGACTAAAGGCCAAAGCCATGGGCCGCCAGGTCCAATCACGTTCCACGCTACACTATGACAGGCCTAGCATTGATTAGGGGTGGACGAAAAATGCTCCGAACCCAAAAACGTCGCATCATTTCTATAGCTTCGGCACTGCAAACAGCCTCTTTTTTTGCGAAGTAAAATTGTTGAGTCACTCAGTGATATTTTGATCCGAGACGCGGGCACTGATACGCGCATCAAAGCGCAATACGCGATTTCTAAGTGGTTCGTGATTGGATCTGACGGTCCGTAGCTTTTGCCTTTAGTCCATCGTAGGGTGAGACGAAGTATAGTGTCGTAAAACTATCGATAGTAAATCGTTGACTGTACCATCGATAGGTTTACGACAGTCGGCTATCGTAGTAGTTTTCCGATACTCGTTTAACGATAGTTTTCCGATGGTCGCCTATCGTAGCACTATCGATAGTTTTTCGATAGCTGACTATCGAAAGTACTATCAATAGTTTTTTGATAGTCGACTATTGATAGTTTTTTCTATCGATAGTCAGATTTCTGGCGACTATCGATACTATCAATAGTGCTATCGATAGTTTTGCATCACTATCTAGTGTCGCAAAACTATCGATAGTAAATCGTTGACTGTACCATCGATAGGTTTACGATAGTCGAGCTATCGATAGTTTTCCGATACTCGTTTAACGACAGTTTCCGATGGTCGACTATCGTAGCACTATCGATAGTCTTTCGATAGCTGACTATCGAAAGTACTATCAATAGTTTTTCGATAGTCGACTATCTATAGTTTTTTACTATCGATAGTCAGATTTGTGGCGGTTATCGATACTATCAATAGTGCTATCGATAGTTTTGCATCACTATCTAGTGTCGCAAAACTATCGATAGTAAATCGTTGACTGTACCATCGATAGGTTTACGACAGTCGACTACCGATAGTTTTCCGATACTCGTTTAACGATAGTTTTCCGATAGTCGACTATCGATAGCACTATCGATAGTTTTCGATAGTTGACTATCGAAAGTACTATCAATAGTTTTTCGATAGTTTTTACTACCGATAGTCAGATTTCTGGCGACTATTGATACTATCAATAGTGCTATCGATAGTTTTGCATCACTATCTAGTGTCGCAAAACTATCGATAGTAAATCGTTGACTGTACCATCGATAGGTTTACGACAGTTGACTATCGATAGTTTTCCAATACTCGTTTAACGATAGTTTTCCGATAATCTACGATCGATAGCACTATTGATAGTTTTCGATAGCTGACTATCGAAGTACTATCAATAGTTTTTCGATAGTCGACTATAAACAGTTTTTTACTATCGATAGTTAGATTTCTGGCGACAATCGATACTATCAATAGCGCTATCGATAGTTTAGCATCACTATCTAGTGTCGCAAAACTATCGATAGTAAATCGTTGACTGTACCATCGATAGATTTACGATAGTCGACTATCAATAGATTTCCGATACTCGTTTAACGATAGTTTTCCGATAATCGACTATCGATAGCACTATAGACAGTTTTTCAATAGCTGACTATCGAAAGTACTATCAATAGTTTTTCGATAGTCGACTATGAATAGTTTTTACTATCGATAGTCAGATTTCTGGCGACTATCGATAGTTTTGCATCACTATCTAGTGTCGCAAAACTATCGATAGTAAATCGTTGACCGTACCATCGATAGGTTTACGACAGTCGACTATCGATAGTTTTCCAATACTCGTTTAACGATAGTTTTCTGATAGTCAACTATCGATAGCACTATTGATAGTTTTTCGATAGCTGACTATCGAAAGTACTATCAATAGTTTTCGATAGTCGACTATGAATAGTTTTTTACTATCGATAGTCAGATTTCTGGCGACTATCGATAGTTTTGCATCACTATCTAGTGTCGCAAAACTATCGATAGTAAATCGTTGACTCGTACCATCGATAGGTTTACGACAGTTGACTATCGATAGTTTTCCAATACTCGTTTAACGATAGTTTCCGATAATCGACGATCGATAGCACTATTGATAGTTTCTCGATAGCTGACTATCGAAGTACTATCAATAGTTTTTCGATAGTCGACTATAAACAGTTTTTTACTATCGATAGTCAGATTCAGGCGACAATCGATACTATCAATAGCGCTATCGATAGTTTAGCATCACTATCTAGTGTCGCAAAACTATCGATAGTAAATCGTTGACTGTACCATCGATAGATTTACGATAGTCGACTATCAATAGATTTCCGATACTCGTTTAACGATAGTTTTCCGATAATCGACTATCGATAGCACTATAGACAGTTTTTCAATAGCTGACTATCGAAAGTACTATCAATAGTTTTTCGATAGTCGACTATGAATAGTTTTTTACTATCGATAGTCAGATTTCTGGCGACTATCGATAGTTTTGCATCACTATCTAGTGTCCGCAAAACTATCGATAGTAAATCGTTGACCGTACCATCGATAGGTTTACGACAGTCGACTATCGATAGCTTTCCAATACTCGTTTAACGATAGTTTTCTGATAGTCAACTATCGATAGCACTATTGATAGTTTTTCGATAGCTGACTATCGAAAGTACTATCAATAGTTTTTCTATAGTCGACTATCGATAGTACTATCGATAGTCGAATTTCGGCGACTATCGATACTATCAATAGTGCTATCGATAGATTTTATCACTATCTAGTGTCGCAAAACTCGATAGTAAATCGTTGACTGTACCATCGATAGGTTTACGACAGTCGACTATCGATAGTTTTCCGATACTCGTTTAACGATAGTTTTCTGATAGTCAACTATCGATAGCACTATTGATAGTTTTTCGATAGCATGACTATCGAAAGTACTATCAATAGTTTTTCTATGAGTCGACTATCGATAGTTTTACACCACTAGCAGACGGTCTTTTCGACTCAAGCGGCGCAGCTGATCTCAATCACATTTGCTGGATCGCGTTTGACCAGCACCGCCTATGGACGGGAATGCGGCCACGGTCGGCCATCTTTTTGGTAGAGTTATATCATCTCTAGCCATCATAGTAATATGGCGGACAGCGCAATGGCGGCAGGCTGCCATAAAATAGCCGTAGATCTAGTACACTGTACCGTGGGTGATATTTCGTCGCCTGAGTTATTACAATAAACGCTAGAGGCTCAGCTGGCGCTAGTGTCTACGGGACTTCCGGTTGCAAATTGAAGCAGACAGCATGCAGTCTACTTTTCCAGTCTTCCCATGTATTCCTATGGGAAAACGCGCGTGGATTTTGTCTCTTCGCCGAAAAATAACATGAATAACTTTTGTTATTTCGATTGTACCGGATAGTATGTACCTTTAATAATATTGTGAAAGTGTAATTGCTTTAGTTACAGCATTTTTTCTTTACCACTGAACGATGTTAAACTTCGCTATATTTCAGGCCCAAACCTCTGTTCCATGGCAGGTATGTAGAAACGAGCGACGATTCTAAGCAAAATAACGATCGAAAAGAATGTAGAGTGTGTTCAAAGTTCGCCAGCATTCCGTTGGTGCTTATATATTGTTAATATGCCCGTCCTGTCACTATATGAAAATGACCCCGTCGTGCATCTTTACGAGTGGTTAAAAAAACGTTCGAAACGTAAAGAATAAAGTACGTGGGCTACTAAAGGTGTGTTTTCTTATTATTTCCTATGTCGGGCAGTTTTTATCGGGCACCTGTTCTCTGGCTTCTCCCTATTTGCAACGATTTGGAGCGTGCGGGTGATGATTTGAACCCAGAACAAGCATCTCCGCACATATTCATGAGCAGAAAGAATAAAGCAGTACTTATTTATTGCAAATCTGACTATATTACGTGGCTTTCGATTTATTTTGATCGTCTGCGTGCACAAGGAGTTACTTATCCAGTGTTACTGCGTAGTTCTTGCCGTCTCTCTTGGTTTTCCACATGTCCTTCGTTCGTTTGGCACGTATATCCCCCATGCTGGAAAGCGTCGATGCCGTGTTCGCGCTAACAGTGTCCGACAGTGCACATAAATACACGTACGAAGCGGTTTTAACACCGTTTTTCATGCCACGAATTTCAAATAAAAATGCCGTAACTGACCAATTATTTTGTCTGCGTGACTGAGAAATGTTCCAATGTGCCTAGTACGTACAAATTATTCGTGATATTTGCTCTTATAATCGAGCGCAGAGAGAAAATGCACTCGCTTTTTCCCATAGAAATGCATTACCGGAAGTCAATTTCTGACTGCTTGCTGTCTGCTTCAAAATGCAACAGCACACTAGCGCCAGCTGAGCCTCTAGCGTTTATTGTAATAACTCTATGTATTTCGTGCTTGATTTGAAGGATTGTTCGACGAAGCAAAACCCTGCGTGAACGGTAGCCTCGTCTTTGAGGACCCGGCGAAAGTTCTACGAAAGCGCAGCACCGGGGGAAAGCAGCGCAGCTCGCATCGAGAAAGCGGACTACGTACCGGCGTCTGCTGCTCGATCGTTTTTCGATGCGACTTTCGATGCGTGCTGTGCTGTTTTTTCCCGTTTGAATTTCAAATGTTTTTTTTTTTCAGTAGGGAATCAGACGAAGTGGCCTTTTTAGGTGCCCGGCGACCTCTCGGGCGACTTCGAAAAGGAAATCGTCAAACGGTCAAAGCAACTGGGTTGGTTGTCTGCGTATCGTAGTTTCGGTTGTGACTCCGCTGGGGGCATGCCCTGCGCAGAAGCGGCGAGTCGTCAAGCGTCGTCTGGTCGCAGCGATAGGCAGGCGGCACGGCACGCACGGATGCGGAACCGGTCTTTCCCGGTACGTCAGCGCCCTTCTCTCCCGCTCCTCACCTCCTGCGCTTCCGGGTCGCGGCGGCAACGGCTGCTCGGAGCGGGAGGCGTGAAAAGAAAGTCCACTCGTATTAACCCTTCGACGCGTAATAACCCAGTCGTGCAGACATAGTCGAGAATTATTTCTGTAATGAATGTTATCGATGTCTGCGATTCCTATTTAGCGTTGGTAGACTACGTTGTAGGGTTGGTTCTGCAAAGCGGCCGATCCGAAGAAGTGACATCATCAGAATCGGATGACTGTGTCACGTGATCGCGACACGTGGCCAAGGTGGTTGCGTGACCCCTGTTCGTTGAATTTGAAGGGCGATGCTGCACACGCCTTATTCAGCAGACTTTGGTACATATCAAAAGTTTGGTGGCCATTGCAAGAATGTCAACTCCACTGCATTATCTCTCGATTGTGGTGCACTACTCTCGTTGGCTGACATGATAGATTATCGGGCCACAGTGGCAATCCAATGGCACTATCATTGGAATTCGCGACATGAGTTTTGCTACATAAAATGTTGCACCAAGATTTACCCATGCAAAAACGCACTCTAGGTGTATGATCATTTTGCCAAATATAACCAAAGTACGGTATCCATTTTTTTTTTTAATTGTATATTCTCTGACAAGACAAAAACAGCAGGAAGGGGCTTCGGTTGTCCCGCCTTCTGCGCAAACGTCCTAGCTTCGATAGCAGCTTTTTGTCTTATCGTGCGCCTCAGAAGCGCACGCGCAGCAAGCTCACAGCGAGATAGAACGAGCGCATGATGAAGACCGGATGTTCGAAAGGGACGTCCTGTCCTTCCCATTTTGTCGTTGACTATTTAGCTTATCGTACCTCTTTGCGGTGAAGTCACAAAAATGTGGGTGTTTGAGTTTGCAGTAATTAATTACGCTCATATTTGTCCCGGGAGCACTGTTGTGTTTGCCTGGTATGGTTTGCTCTCTGAAGAAACTTTTTTGCAGTCTTCATCTAATTTTCTGAAACAAGAAGAAAAAAACATGTAAAGACAATAATTGTTTCTTTGATTTTATGCCTTGAATTATTAATAATCTTAAATTTTATAAGGAATAAGTCGGTTATTGAAGAAATTTAGATATATTTTGGTGTGATTGCGTCCATGCCCTCTAAAATGTATATAATACAACACCATTCTACTTGCAACTTTACCCATTTAGTGATTGAATTGTGGCACTTTCGCCCCTCACTGGTAGGTCAAGGCAGCGTGAATATAAAAAAGGTAGAAGAGATTATTGGTTATTGATCAGAATAGCAATATCTCACAGATTGTGTGTCAACAGATTTTCGATGCAAATGAATGTACACAGGAACACATATGTGTACTTGAGAACAATATTTTATGAAAATTTTAGGAGCTGTAAAACAGACACTTCAATAAAGGCTGAATAGGAAGGTTAACAAAAAATCTTATAAGCCCCTGAATTTACGCTACAATGTAAAGCCGAAAATTAAACTTCAAAGCTCACTCAAAATAGAATTTTCGAACTCTGCAAACGCAATTCTAAAAGCAAAAATCTTCTGACCTTTAGTCGCCTCGTTTTCGATCAGTCTTGTACACTTACTCCAACGCCCGTAAAACTTTTCCAGGGCATGTGAGAAAAATCTCACGTCAGGAAAACACCACCACCTCTAATAAATGTCGTTACAGCTTTGTTCATAAGACCAGGCGCGATGAAATGCGGTAGCTTTACAGGAACACCATGAGTGAAAACAATTAGGAAAGCAAGCTAGGACGTCCCTGACGACGCCCTACAGGACAACATCAAGAACTACGCTGAACAGCATCCGCGACCAGCGCTTCAGTCAGCACCGCATGAGCCACGAGCGTTTACCTCCATCGCTTCAACCACGAGCACTTCAGCCATGGGCGTTTTTTTACCTTGATTACATGACTTTCAGCGTGGTTAGGGATATAAAGCTACAGCTATAAAAGTAATCGATTATCCACATATTTTTCGTGGTTTAACGGTATTCAATTTTGGTTAGTTGAATACATTAAAGAAAAATAATTTGAATGTTACTTGAAACTTGGCATTACTTTTCTATCGCTTCAGAACTATTTATTGCTACCACTTGCAACATTAAAAAACTAGATATAAAATAAGCTAAAGAGGAAATTAAGACACAAATATATTCCCTCATTGTTGCGCACCTTAGATGTAGAGGAAGGCATGAAAATATATTAGAGTCGTGCATTACCTTCTAGAGTGTGAAAGCGGTACTTTCGATATCTTTGTTCGACTTGAGAAAAACCTGCACTTGTAGTCAGTGTGTCGCACTGAACCGGACCTGAACCGAAATCCCGAACTGAGCCGTTATTCTTCGTTGAACCGGAGCTGAACCGGACGGAAAGTTTTGCTCCATCATGGAACTATATCTAAACTAGATCAAATATAAATAAACTACCGCACCGGTACGACGAAACAGCTCAGAATACCGATTCTGTCATTACGGTCCAGCTTGCCCACCAATCTCTAAATTTCATTTTGTCGCCTGGTTTACATTTTGTACCGGACATTTTATCAACAATATCAAAGGATAACATGCCGTTAGGCAAGTTTGTCACAAGATCGCCTAGATGCTGACGCGAAAGGAGCGGCAGGATTGAATCATCCCAACATAAATTGGGAGAAAACTCCCGAGAACTCTGTGCCAGGATGACGTTAAATAGAAACGACTGAACAATTCACAAGCCTGGTCACGTATCCTTTCCAACACACGCGGAAAAATAAAACAAAACGTGCAGCGGGTGGCTGTCTTGCCCCCGCTTCATCATCTCGGCCAGAAGAATCACGCGGCGAATATCGTGGACATTTCTACAAAAGGGTCTGTGGTTGGTGGTGAGTATCTTCGAAACACAACACGCGCGCTGGCGCCGGCCAACACGCGTAGTGGCTACAACGTGCATAGCGCTTCTTGGGCGTGCGCGTGTTTTGTACCGGCGTGTATTTTGATCAAACGTCTGCAACAGTGTCTCCTAGTTGTGGACGATTCATCGGAACGGTCCATTCTTCTTTTCGGAAACACCGGGCGATCATCAACTCCAGGTGAATGTATTCAAGGGCTTTCTGAACTGGCTTTTGGAGCTAGTCTCAAAAACATTTGGATTCAGTCTTCAGTTGCATTCAGTCTTGAAGATTTTTTTGTTTACCCTTCCTCGCTCATCCGAGACGTACTTTCGTAACCTGTCAAAACGTGCACATTGGGAACTACACGTGTTCTGCCTTCCGTTCTACCTGGTTTCTTCGTTGCATTCTGCTCTAGTCGCGCGTCATAGCTAAGCATTTCTTTGCTTGATGTGTTGCTCTTACAGTGAAAAAGCTGGGCATGAAAGGAAAATCGCCCTCGTCACTACGTGGAACCCCTACAGTGGATAGGTTGTTCGGCGGAATACCGCCGAGCAACGTATCTACCGTCCTTTGTCCTTTCCTTTGTGACAAAAGTGATTTTAATCCCAGCGTTTTGGCTTGACATTGAATTCGCCTCGTGCTCAGTTTGTGATGTTTTGGAAGCCTTCATGAGGTCCTTGGAGGGTACAACAATCATTCAGAATTAGCCTTCGGAGCCGTCATATTGAACAATTTAGGATATTTTAAATATTCCCTAAACAGACGAGCATCAACTTTACTACGTATATCATCATATCTGCCAGCTGCACTTGCAGAGATTATGTAAATTGCTTGGATATTCAATTTACTGTTAACGTTACTCAGTAAATTAAGTTACAGTGTAACGTTACTGGTATCCCTACCGCGAAAAAGCTTTCCATATAGTTTCTGAAGCAATTATTAAACGCTCACTATTTCCAAGGTATCTTTTTTTTGCTAAACCATTTTAGTTGCATGTGTTTTTTTGTTTTTTTTTGCTGAGGTAACAAGCATTTTAGCCCTCCAAACATACCGATATTATGACGTTGAAATCATTAAAAATCTTTCTTTTCGCAAAACGGCAATTGATCCCGCTAAAAGACGAAATCCGCTAGGTTTCTTCTGAAAACCTCTACGTTGGCAACACTATTTGTAATACAGTAAACTCCGACATTAAAAACAAGCAGATGTACCTCAATCTAGGCTGCCTAAATTATCTGTAAAGTACAAAACTTCCCCCTCGTAAGTGAGTTCTGGTTTTCAACTTTTCATGCACAGGAAGCGCTTCGCTACAGAGGACATTTTGCTGAAATGAAGACTCTTGCGTTGCACTAAAACATCGGTATCTAATGACCCCTTCGTTTCCTTCGTACAGAACCCGTATGAACCGGATCAAACCAGTTTGAACTGTTTTGTTTTTGCTTCGGAGCTAAACCTAAACCGAACCACAAAATATGCGTGCTCGCTTCGGATTATGTGGCACTGTTTTGTATTTTGTGTTTGTTTTTTCGAACGACTTTGTAATCGAGTTTTTTTTATTGTTCGTTGACCAAGTATATAGTCGCCTTGAACATCATCACTCCCCCACCGCCTTTGTAATGCCACCGCAGTACGCAATTGTGACTAAGAGTCATGTGACACAGCCAAACACGTTGCGTCACAGGCTTGAAAGCAGCGCCCAGGCAATGCGGCGCGCAAGTTTGTCTGCTTCTTTTGCAGGGGTTGTGATGACGTCAGAACGCCGAGTTCTACTCTGCACTGATTGAAGAATAAGGGGTATACCTCATAGGAAGCTACCTTGAGGTCAACGAACGATCCTTCAATCAGATCAAATGCGAACTCGGTGTTCTGACGCCATCACAACCCCGCACAAGAAGCAGACGAACTTGAGCTCCTACTACCCAGCTGGGCGGAGGCTTTCCGGATACGTTGTTAGCTGTATGTCTGAGCAAGTTCATTTCAGATACGAGAGCCCTGATCTGAAGCCGGTCAAATGCGACTCCAAAGTATAGCCCGGTTTATGACGTAAGCATAACGTGAGAATACAGAGAAATGGTGCGCATTTTACTCGCGATCGGCGGGGATACTGGCACGAAAGGGACAGAATCTGCCCTGCGTTGCTTGGACCTATGATTGATTTGGATATCGTTGGGATCAGGGTTGCCAGGTAGTTTCTATCGCAAACCGCCAAATGCCAGACGGTGTAGCCCAAAAGTAGCCAAATGCCAAGACATTTATGTAGCCCAGAAGTAGCCATATTCTGTAGAGTCCAAAATATCGTGCGCTGGAATGTGCGAGCTCAATTCGAAGGCACTGCGTCTGCATATCTGGGTTTTAGGAGCAGCTTTCAGGGTCTACGACATTTTGAAATCTATTAAACGTTTTATTTCAAACACAAAAGTACAAAACTTTTCCACACACGTTTTTACAGTCGCATAGTCATGAAGCATTTGCTCGAGCCCGTCTTACTCGGCTCATACATGATTTTCGTGTTAAAACAGGTAAAAACTTCTTTAGTAGAGTTGGTGTCCTTACACAGCACTCGTTGTTCCCAGGGAAGCAAACTTTACAGAGAGAACGTTTTGAAGAGTTAGAAGGGACATGTTCTTTCTTAGGCCTGACTTTGTGAGGGTCACGTGACTGAATACTCTATCCGCGGTGGCATTCGACATGGTCAGTGTCGGAAGCGCGATGGCAAGCTCTGATAGCAACGAAAACAGGGCTGCTCCTGCGCGTCGATCTTGACCTAGTTCGGAATAATCATTGTCCCAAATCTTTTGTCTTTTGTTATGGCTCTTTGTGCTTTCAGAAACTTCCAAGTTTCGCGGAAAAACCTCTTTTGTTGTATCCGGTACATCACGCGT
Source organism: Ixodes ricinus (assembly GCA_037355805.1). Lineage (NCBI taxonomy): Eukaryota > Metazoa > Arthropoda > Arachnida > Ixodida > Ixodidae > Ixodes > Ixodes ricinus. The sequence continues at coordinate 214,970 of JAZHYW010043451.1, forward strand.
TACCAGGCGACATCAAATTCTGCAGGACGTTTTGAGTTGCCTTTAGTATAATTTTTCTGGGATGAGGTGCCTCCTGTAGGAGGGTGGTGGCAAGTTCGAGAAAATAAGAGACGCCAGTAGATAGCAGAAATAATTTGGGAGCATAAAATAATCCACAACTAATACAAAAGCGATGTCGTCGGAGCTGAATCTGGGTCGCAGTAGCTCACGCCCAGAAATCTTCACGCGGAAAATCTCTGAAAGCGGGAATTCAGAAAGGGTCGCTTTTTGTCTATGCTGAAGTGTCTTTTGTACAACTTCTTTAAACCAAGCAAAAAAAAAGTGCCGCGTTAGGATTTGAAGTAGCCCAAAAATAGCCACATAGCCAACCGCCAAATTTCGCCGCCAAATACACGATAAAGTAGCCCAATTTGGCTATTAATAGCCGAACCTGGCAACCCTGGTTGGGATAACTTTTAACCCGACGGTTGTGTACCCTCCTATACCCGTTTTCCCCTGAAGAAAACGGACGTTTCGCTCAATGCTCATAGGCGGCGCGAAGTAGTTCTTACACGATTTGGCTGTTGGAGACAGAAGCGATGCTTTTGGCGTTTTGAAACGTGTACTTCTTGATAAGGCAACATATATCTAATCTAAAATGCACCTACATACATATTAATTCTCAGCATAAAGATGGAAATTAGTAATGCTCTGCAAGAATCCGGACTTTTTTACTACGGTTCTTGAGGTGAAAACGATTATAGACAATCGGGATTTCCGAGGCCGGTAGACGCGTGTGTGATGTATTTGGATACAGAGTTTAGCTGCAGAAATTGCGTAAGTCTTGCTTGGCAGTGCGCACTCGTGGTGCCGTGGTGCCGCTTCGTGCAAATGGCAGGGCACTCACGTCGGTTGTGCAGCGCACCGAAAAGCTGCTTTGAAGCTGCTAGTTCCGGGCTAGATGATTTTGTGCTGTCGTCTATGGGTGGTTTCATCTCAACTCACGCACGGATTTGGGGTCAAATTTTTAATTTTGACGAAAGAAATTAATTGTTTTTGGGAAAACCTTTTTGTGACATGGAATGCAAACGGCGAGTTTGGGCGATTTTTCGTTCTCGAGTTATGGACATTTTAAGCAGCCAATTCGCAAACTGACCTTTCTCTCGCATGTCGGAGGTGTCATGTTTCACTCCCTTCAACTTTTTGCCTTTATTTTGTTAGTGCAATGTAACTTTTCTCGGCCACTCTCAGGATAGGTAATATTTATGGTGAATATTTTATTGTGATTATTTATCTTAACTTTTGTTTTAAATATTGTCAAAGTGTGTCCCCTTGACAATATTCGTCAAAGTTTGACCAGCTCTTTCGTGTGACCTATTTGAGATATCGTAACATATTTAGTATTTTCAGAAGGCTGAGAGTATACTCTTTTTATCGATATCAAATTTAATGTTATGTGTAAGAGAGAAAGGGCAGTGTATTTTCGTAAATCAAGGACTATTTCAAAATTTTTCCAAAATCGGAGGTCGCTTCTCTAACAAAACCCACCTTTTATTTGGCTGATTTTTTTTTTCTAGCTAGCTATTGCAGTGCTTTATGTGGTAGATATAAAAAGAAAATGTAATATTTTGTTTGTATGGCAGCTATAAAAGCTTGAAATCTTATTTTGTTTGACTGTTTTGTCACTAAATCAACTTACTCGCAGAAATACACTAATTAAAAATTGGCGCCTCTTATTTTTAATAGATACCTGTGACCTCACTTATTCTCTGATAAATAATTTCAACGCCAATATTTATATGAAATACATTTTAGAAAATTTGCCAATATGACGTTTTTGGAAGATATTTGTCAAAGGTAACCAGCTCTTCCGTGTGGCCTCTATGAGGTGTCCTAAGATATTTAGTATTTTCAGAAAGCTTAGAGTATACTCTTTCTAATGATAAAAATGTGATGTTGTGTTTAAAAGAAAAATGGCAGTATTTTTCCAGACTTGTGCCTATCTCAAATACTCTACTCAAGATACTGTATTTCAGATACTTTTTGAAGTATCTTGGTATCTTGCAAATACTTTTGATCGAGAGTATTTAATACTCTATTTTAAATACATTTCTGAGTATCTTGTACTCATTATCTCAAATACATTTTTGACATTCCGCCATTTTCCGAGTTTTTCGGTGTGAAGTGGCGTGGGCGTGGCACGGGCAAACGTGAACATTCTTTCTGAGCAACCAAATCCTGTTGCTAGCTCCGATTAGCTAAGGTGACTTTGGTTGGGGAACCCCTTTGGTTGAGCTCGTAAGAAAAACATCGCTTTTTTGCCGATTGTGACTCATATTTCAGCCCAAAGTTCGTACAATGAAGGTTTTCCCCTCGCCTTCCCAAAGGCGCTTTTTGTTTCCTAGAGTTTCCCCCAAAAACTCCTCAAACAAAAGGGGTGGTTTTACGGAAGTTAGGATTGGATGCCACACTGAGGCGCGACGCAGACCGGGAAACGACCTACGACAACAATGCAGACTTGAGTGTCAAGAAATAACAAATAAGAAAAAAAGTAAACAGAAAAAAAAACGAAGACATTTTTGTTTTGCTTGTTGTATATTTGACCCCTACGGCGAAACGTCTAGGCTTCCTTTTGTTTATTTTTTTTGTCGTCAGTCCGTCACTTATTGCTCTCGCGAACAATGTCTGTAAGCGAACATTGATAAGCGGAGAACAGGACAGGAAACGAACTAAAAGCTGGATGACCTCTCAAAATCCCAACAAAGCGCCCCCCAACGCTGAGTGCCTTTCTGAACGCAACCGACTTGAAGGAGGTGCGACCACTGCCGATGGCTTTTATGTGGGTTCTCTTTGTTATCCATTCACTCATATCCGTATCCCAAGTTCGTTTATAGTGAACTCCCCATATAGGGAATATGGATTGTAGTTAAACGATGCGTCTAAGGTGCGCCGCAGGACGTGATATTCAGCGATGTCACTATAGCTAAAGTGACCTCTTTATTTCTGTCCCAGAAATGTTTTGTAACATGTATCAGTGATATTGCCACGCGCGTCGCCGAGCGAGCGCGAGGCCGAATGGTTACCGCGCTTGGCTCTCGCGCGGAGCCTCCGGGTTCGATTCCAGGGAGCGGACTCCTCTTTTATTTATTCTTTCAACTTGACATTCTCGTAAGTTCGAGAACCTTGTCGTGTGATCGAGTTACGAATATTCTACGCCAGGAACGTTCTACGCCGAATGTTCGAGAAACCCACGCGGGTACAAAAGGTGCTCCGCGTGGCGGTAGCGAAAGCTTGCGCTGGGAACCTCCTTGGTTCGATCCCCACCGCCCCCGCCCCTTTCGATCTGGATGAGTTTCGCACCGGCACGCGTTCGTGTAATCACTACTGCGTGATGCACGTTAAAACCCCCAGGTTAGCGGTTGTACTGCACTGGCTAAATTTCTCATCTACAGCTAAGCGACCGGTCACCCGTTGAGGCGTACCATCATCAAGGCTGTATAAACATACAAAAGCAAGCCAATTTTTTTCTTTTTTTGGTTCGGTGTCAGTCTCGTCCCAGCGCTCGATCCTGCTGTTTCGCCGACATCGACGCCTGCGACGCTAGCCTTTCTCTATTTTGTTTCGGGCACAAGTTCGCCCCATTAAACGTTTAGTTTCTTCAGTTATTCGCCGCCTCATCATTTGTCAGTCGTGACAATATTCTGCTCCTTGTAGTTGGACTGCATAAAATAGCCTTACGATGTTTTTTTTTTCTGTTTTGTGTTGGTTCGCGCAAATAAACCATTCTGGTAAACCAGATTTTCGCAACTGTATAATTGTCGTTGTCACTGACGTCGATTCAAATTACGCAATGCGGAAGTATCTTCAAAAGTAATTGAATTACATTTCTAAGTATTTGTACTCTACTCAAGATACTTTACAGTGAAAGTAACTTGAGTAGTATTTTAAATACTTTATGAAGCAGGTATTTAGTAACTTAACTTAAATACTTTTATCGAGTATTTTGTCCAACACTGGTATTTTCTTGTAAAGAAAGGACTATTTTAATATTTTTGCGAATTGAAGGTTTATTTTCTAAAAATCGACCTTTTATTTGGCTAATTATTTTCTTTGGCTACCTACTGCAGTACTTTATAAAGTAACTGCAGTACTTTATAAAGTAAAATAAACATAAAATGTAACGAACAAAAAGTTAGGGCGCAAATAAGCTGGTTAAGGTTTAACATTTTAGACAAAACACCGAGACTGCGGGGAAAAAGGACAACACAACACAAAGTCTCAAACACTGAGCTGTGATTTAGACTTTGTGTTGTGTTGTACTTCCCCCCCCCTCCTTTCCCCCAGTCTCGGGGTTTTGTCTAAAATAAAAAATGTAATATTCTGTTTGTATGGCGGCTAAAAAAGCCCACGTTTTGTTTTTTGTTCACTTGTCGCCCAGTAATACAAGTGACTCACAAAAATGGACTAACTCATAATTAACTCCTCTGAAATTTTTAGTAGCTACCTGTAAATTATTTTATTAAAAGAAGATGCAAACGGCGAGTTATGCTCAGAAAGCGTCTAGCTCATAATATCTTTAATGTTTGTTTTTTAATTGTCAAACCACCTCTCTGCAGCAATATATGACTAAGTTCAGCAAGCTGTGCTGTGTGACCTATTCAATTTATTTTTATGATCCTTACATCACCGTTAAGCTCCAATTAAGCTCTTTCTTTTGAGTATAATTTAAATATTTAGCGCTAATAATATAATGCGGAACATTTGCCTGAAAAACGAATATTTAGAAAAAATTGGAAGTTTAGTTGTCGATTTTCAAAAAGAAACCTACCTTTTATTTTTATTTTCATTTTTATTCACAGTTAGGTAATATAGTAGTCGTCAGAAACTACCAACAGAAATTGTAATATACTGTTTGTATTGCCCCTATTAGGACTCGAATCTCGTGCTCTGAGAGTTATGAACGGGACTTCGCATCGACGCTCAGCTGAGCAGAATTTTGACCTATGTAAGGTTTTCTATTTAATGTTAGTACTTACCTCAATATCTGAGCGTGAAAGCAAGTGAAGCAACAACATTTATCCTAACCATATTCATTTACTTTGCACTGGGGTGATTTGCAAGGTGTGTGACCTTCGCCCTATGTATTGACGGAGAAGATACGTAACATCTAGACTCACGGGCAAACTTAAGTCAAGAGGGAAAAGTCTAAGTAACCCGGCATGAATTACTGACAATATAAATGAAACCTAAACACATAGATAACACACTTGAAGCCTTAAACGCTGCGAAAGGCTCGTTATTTTTGCGAAATAGTCCGTACGGGCACAAAATAAACCGTACTTCTTAAGCGTCAGATACTAAATCGTACATATGTATATGCAAAGTATATCTGTTTGACATCAGAAATCATGACAATTACATATCAAGTTTGGTATTTCAAACTCCAAGCCGAAAGCAAAAGGCCCCAGGGGAATTCTCTAACTATCTGCCTTCTCCCGTATTGGGAGGACGTAAGCGCTGTGCCCGCACTTGTGGATACGGACTTCTAAGTAACTTTTTTTAAAGTGTACTACTTCAAATTTTAATAATGTTTATGTTTGGGCATTGAGATAACTGCTATCCACAAATAGAAAACCTTACATAGCCAAAACTCTGTTCAGCAGAGCGCCTGTGCGAAGCCCCCGTTCAAAACTCTCATAGCACGAGATTCGAGTCTTAATAGCGGCCATACAAGCAATATATTACAATTTCTGTTGGTAGTTCCTGATAGACTACTATATTACCTTATTTTGAATAAAAATAAAATAAATAAAAGCTGTTTTTTTTTAAATCGACTCCAAACTTGCTAGTTTTTCGAAATATTTGTTTTTCGGGCACATTTTGCGTATTTTATATTAACCGAAAAATATTAAAATTATAATAAAAAATAAATTAATTGGAGCTTTACGGTGATGTAAATATCTTAAAAATATGTTGATTAGGTCACAGCACAGCTTGCTGAACCTCTTCAAATATCGTCACAGAGAGGCGGTTTGACAATTAAAACAAATCATTAAGGATCTTATGACCTAGACGCTTAATTACCACAAAAAAGCATATCTAGAGAGTGATCCAAAGATGTTAAATAGATCTAGCGCAAAAAGTAGAAAAAAGGGATCGAGTCAAATATGGTACCCCCGATAAGCTGGAAAAACGTTAGTTTCCACCTTGGCCGCTTCAAAGGTTCATAACTTGAAAACAAACAAAAAAAGCGACGAACTCGCCGTTGGCGTCTCTTTTATTATAAAAATTGCCCGGGAACATGTTTCTTTTTTTTTACAACAATTAAATATTTGACCCAAAATTCGTGCCTGAGCTGAGATGAAATCACCCCTATCTTGTTTTCATGTAGAAGTGCATTTTTACAGAGCACGGGTGTCACTGTTCAATGCCAGAAAAGTAGTTTCACATCCTTTTTTCCGTTCGGTTTGTCCAAGGCAGTTGTCGAAACACCAGAGGAGAAGGCTTATTCGGACATCTTGCCATTCAAGCACTGCGGTTTTTTAATTAGTCAAGATAAAAGTCCTTCAGTACGTTTTGTTATATTTTCACGGATGTTTGTTCCTGTCGTTTTATTTTTACGAATATGTGTTATTCTGAAATGATCCACGCCATTTTCGGCTTCCATCATGTGTTCTGGTGGAAGTGCCGGGTAGTTGATACTGTGCCTTTTCCTCGTATATCCCGATGAGCCGTGAACCAAGTTCGATCCCGAGCCAGGCGGAAAATCTGGAACCCGAACGAGTCATACAAGAGCTAGTCCTGCAAGTATACCGCGAAAAACTTAACCTCGAGCCACTCACAGGCAACCAGGAACACCCCGGAATTTAGTATCCTGCTGAAAAAAAAAACAAAAAAACTAAGCAGATCAAGCCAAAAATTACGAACGCGTTGCAGCCAACTTAGGTCGCCCCCAACGTTGTTTACCTGCCCGTCGCACATCGTACTTCGACGCCCTTCCTCGGCGAGGTGAACGAAGAAGTCAAGCACTGGACGGACAAATACGACCGTGTCGCCCGACACTACGAGTGGAAAGACGACCCTGCTGAACCTGTACTTCTTGGTGGAAGGAACTGCCAGGCACTTGTTTAAGAACCACGAATCCTTCTTGATGACGTGAGACTGCAGACTTGTGCCTATCTCAAATACTCTACTCAAGATACTGTATTTCAAATACTTCTTGGAGTATCTTGGTATCTTGCAAATACTTTTGATCGAGAGTATTTCATACTCTATTTTAATTACATTTCCGAGTATCTTGTACTCATTATCTTAAATACATTTTTGACATTCCGCCATTTGCCGAGTTTTTCGGTGTGAAGTGGCGTGGGCGTGGCACCAGCAAACGTGAACATTCTTTCGGGCAACCAAATCCTGTTGCTAGCTCCGATTAGCTAAGGTGACTAATTGGGGAACCCCTTTGGTAGAGCTCGTAAGAAAAACATCGCTTTTTGCCCATTGTGACTCATATTTCAGCCCAAAGTTCGTACAATGAAGGCTTTTCCCCTCGCCTTCTCAAAGGCACTTTTTGTTTCCCAGAGCTTCCCCCAAAAATCCTCAAACAAGATGGGTGGTTTTACGGAAGTTAGGATTGAATGCCACACTGAGGCGCGACGCAGGCCGGGAAACGACCTACGACAACAATGCAGACTTGAGCGTCAAGAAGAAAAAAAAAAAAGAAAAAAAAGAAGTGGACAGAAAAAAGAAAGAAGACATTTTTGTTTTGCTTGTTGTATGTTTGACCCCTACGGCAAAACGTCTAGTTTCCTTTCGTTTATTTTCTTTTTGCCGTCAGTCCGTCACTTATTGCTCTCGCGAACAAGGTCTGTAAGCGAACATTGATAAGCGGAGAACAAGACAGGAAACGAACTAAAAGCTGGATGACTTCTCAAAATGCCAACAAAGCGCCCTCCCAACGCTGAGTGCCTTTTTGAACGCAACCAACTTGAAGAAGGTGCAACCACTGCCGATGGCTTTTATGTGGGTTCTCTTTGTAATCCATTCACTCATATCCGTATCCTAAATTTGTTTATAGTGAACTCCCCATATAGGGAATATGGATTGTAGTTAAACGATGCGTCTAAGGTGCGCCGCAGGACGTGATATTCAGCGATGTCACTATTGGCCCCGAGCGGGACCGATTGGAGCGCTGCGATCGCTCGACCGTGACGTAGGATGGAGGATCACGTGATAAGGCCAGCTATTCCGCCTTGCTTTGGTCGGGGCCTTCGGAAGCCCTTCAATCGGTACTTTCGCATTTTTTTCTGTGTTTGAAGCTTGATCAGTACAGGCGTGGATCGGCTTCGGCAGCTGTCGAGCTCAGGGAGCAATGGTAAAGTACTGTTCGGGGCCGCAATGCCGCAGTTACGCGACCGACCCAAATATCAGCTACCACATCTACCCCAAGGAGAAGCATTCCAATATGATTCATAAAATGTGAACAGTCTCACCCTGCGTGGCAGTACCTTTCTCATACAGCTTCAATATTATTTGAACAATCGGGTTAAAAATGTATGTACAAGTTGGCGTCACGCAATGCAAGTAGAGCTGAGTGCTAATAGACTTGAAACAGTAATTTACAGAGGGTAACAAGCCATAAAATTTCACTGACTATTTTAATGCAAACATCACTCACAGCTTAGTGGTATTTAAGCAACCAGCAGCTGCATAAATGTGAGAATGTTACGTGGCTTTATTTATTTTACTTTAAAGATTGCTGATGCAAGTAGCTGCACTCGTATTAGCAAGTAATATTTTTATTTTTGTAACCTATCTGCTTATCTTGTAGGAGCCCAAATAAAACAATTCTACAACTCTAATACACCTAGCTACAGAAAATATTTGCATAATCTTTCTTTACAAAAGAAAAACAGCGATGCTGTACACGAAATGTCATTGGCCTTTGAATGGTCTGATATTAGTTTATGAAATTAAATGTTATCAACAAGCTTTAATATTCGTCGCTCGAAAATTCCGACATCGCAGAAAAGTTACAAAACCTGTGCTTCAAAAACGTAAAAAAAAAAAAAAAAATTAGTTGCATTGTATTGATTTTGCGACTCGCGACTTGGGAAGCGAGCATGTTACCACTGAGCCACGAGAATTTGTTTTCTTTATTCCTGAGCTACGATAACAACGGGAGACGACCGATTATATTTGGAAAAAGGCGCTTCACTTCACCGTTCATCGCAAATCGCAATCTCTAAAGGCCGGTTGAGACACTTGCGTTCATGAGTGCGTTTAACTGCGTTGTGTTGAGAACCGAAAGCGAGACACCGGCACATCTGTGCTTCGTATGAAGCGTGGAATCCAATTCAACGATATCATGTGCTGCACGCGATATAAGCAGCAGCGGATGTTTGGTTTCGGAGCAACGAAATCGAGCGCTGTCACGGCAATCCTAGCGCTGCGACAGATGTGCGTGAGTGACGTACGGTCGGGATCGCAGTACGCTCGTCGGACGTCAGCTTTGATTGTGCGTCATAGACTGGCCCACTGATGCATTGCGTTGGTTGCACGAGTCGACTTCTACGGTCAAAGAGTAACGACTGAGCTTTGAGTATGCATTCGCGTGTCCGGCCAGGCTGTCCAATCGCTGCAACAACGACGATAGCTTCGAGCATAGCAATGCCGCGAGAACGTAAACACGGACGGCTTGCGCTCATGCCAATGCCAGCCGTGGCTATGAGCAAATTGCCGGATCTGCAGTCGCGCATTTTGTCACGTGGTACGTCGATTTCTGCAGCACTTCGCGAGTAAGGGAGCAAGACGCTGCACGTTGCTCTTGGACAGGCTTTGCGTAGCACTGATTGCGTGGTGTGACGCCGAACACGTGTTTCACAGGCCATTACACCAGTAACTCGTTCAATGCATCAGCGCAAGTCCATAGATTGTTTTCCAACCACCTTTCAGCTTGCGTTCATGTTGCCGGACGATGCGCGATACGTGGCGCCATCTGAGCTTCGCAGACGCGTGGAATCAATTCAAGGAATCATGTTTGCACGCGATATAAGCAGCAGGAATGTCCTGGTTTCTCGCAGCCGAAACGCAGTCAAACGCAATCAAACGCAACTGTCTGAGTGCTCCAGTTGTTTCGCTCCCGGCTCTGGCCACGAGCTCGATCGATTTCACAGCACGCTGGCCGGTGGGTACATACAACCCAACCAAGTAATGATACACGGCATGTTCCTTCACCCATGCTTTGCAGGAGCTCGATGTGTCACCGACGTTTCTTCCATCCAGCTCGTGCGGGTACGAAGTGAGTGCCGACGTTTGGAGTACGAATCCAATGAACGTGTAGCAATCCTTATCCAGCTTCTTGATTCTACAGAACACGTGTCCCGCTTCAAGAACACTTTCGCCCTCAAGCAACAGGCGGGACATTTAGTGGGCCTTGTCCACGAACGCATTGATGCTGCTTACAGACAGCACAACTGAAAAGGGGTACACAGTTGTAACGGAATGCCCGGTCGAATAGAAGTTAAAAAAAAATTCGCCTACCTTCAACGGTAGGTCGCACTTCGTAAGCATTCATTGCGATACGCGAGACAGCCGCCGAAAACGACAAGTTGACCCGTACCCTCCGCCGCGCCAGTCCACGCCGCCGCGCTTCCGTGCAGCGACCGTTTCCCTGCTCGCCTGCAACCGGCTAACCGGCTCCCCGGAAGCATTCGTACGGTAGCCGATTTAGGAACTCGACTGGGTCGAGTAGTGAAACGAAACATTGGGTTAAAAGAAGCCTTAAACACCCGTAGTATTAAAAAAGTGAAGACCGAGACACTCCATTCTTGACGCAGAGTGCAGGAAACGGTCACGTGATCCCTCATCCTACGTCACGACGATAGGCCCGTCAGGTGGCGCCACGCCATGTTCTCGGGGCTAATAGCTAAAGCGACGTCTTTATTTCTGTCCCAGAATTGTTTTGTAACATGTATCAGTGATATTGCCACGCGCGTCGCCGAGCGAGCGCGTGGTCGAATAATCACCGAGCTTGGCTCTCGCGCGGAGCCTCCGGGTTCGATTCCAGGGAGCGGATTCCGCTTTTATATATTCTTTCAACTTGACATTCTCGTAAGTTCGAGAACCTTGTCGTGTGATCGAGTTATAATTGTTCTACGCCAGGAGCGTTCTACGCCGAATGTTCGAGAAACCCACGCGGGTACAAAGGTGCTCCGCGTGGTGCTAGCGAAAGCTTGCGCTAGGAACCTCCTTGGTTTGATCCCCACCGCCCCCGCCCATTTCGATCTGGATGAGTTTCGCACCGGCACGCGTTCGTGTAGTCACTACTGCGCGATGCACGTTAAAACCCCCAGGTTAGCGGTTGTACTGTACTGGCTAAATTTCTCATCTACACCTAAGCGACCGGGCACACGTTGAGGCGTATCATCATCAAGGCTGTATAAACATACAAAAGCAAGCCATTTTTTTTTCTTTTTCTTGGCTCGGTGTCAGTCTCGTCTCTAGCGCTCGATCCTGCTGTTACGCCGACATCGACGCATGCGACGCTAGCCTTACTCTATTTTGCTTTGGGCACAAGTTCACCCTATTAAACGTTCAGTTTCTTCAATTATTCGCCGCCTCATCATTTGTCATTCGTGACAATATTCTGCTCCTTACTGTTGGACTGCATAAAATAGCCCTACGATGTTTTTTTCTTCTTTTTTGTGTTGGTTCGCGCAAATAAACCATTCTGGCATACCAGATTTGTGCAACAGTATAATTGCCGTTGTTACTGACGTCGATTTAAATTACGCAATGCGGAAGTATCTTCAAAAGGAATTGAATTACATTTCTAAGTATTTGTACTCTACTCAAGATACTTTACACTGAAAGTAACTTGAGTAGTATTTTAAATACTTTTATAAAGCAGGTATTTAGTAACTTAACGTAAATACTTTTATCGAGTATTTTGTCCAACACTGCGTGAGAGGCTTGCACGACCGAGCTAAAGCGTACCCAAGTCAGCCAACTTCAACGAAAGAAGAGCCAAAGGTCTGTTTTAGGTCCAAGACACGGAGCCCAAACGAGAGCGTCACCGCCCTCGTGGTGGATGTTTGTGCGGGAGCGCCCGCGCCGACCCTCAGACTACAGAAGATAGAAAGTTGAGACTCCTCACGCAGGGCCTGAGAGACATCTTGAACTGCCGAGTACGCAACCCTCCGACAACAGTCGAAGGGTTTGTCATCAAGGCTTTCAACATCCAGTGTATCCTTCAGAGCCCGAGCTTGTCCCTATCAACGACTCTCCGGCATTTTCCCGCTCGATTAGTCTAGCTGAAATTTGAATGTCAGCCTCTCATACATCTGCGACAGCATCGATCAGGTGATCCAAGAGGAACTCAGGTAACCACATCCTGCCGCCAGTCGCCCGGTTCCCATTTCGATTGCTTAGACTGCTCGGTAAGAAGTTCAACGGAAATTTGAACTGGGGCCTTCTGCGAGCAAAGCGGCATCTGATGAACCGAGGTTGAAGGACGCCGCAGTGACACGACGACCGCAACCGGCTGACGCAAACTCGACGGTACACCACAGCGCCTCACAATTCTCGACGTCTGGAAGAACCAGTGTAGGTCAGGCTGAACAATGTACACCAAGGAAGACGGGCGAGCGGCGAATAGCCAACCGACGACCACCCTGCTACTACCGCGGTGAGGCCCACCACGTCTACCGGAGTTGCCCCTATCGACAAATGGACCTGCGACGGTTCGCCCCGAACAACCCTCGACCACGTCTCGGGCAGCAACCACGGGACATTAAGGAGTGTCTTCCGGCGGCCTCGGTAACTGGTGCCGCCAATACCTCGAAACTCCCGATCCCTAACTCATCGACGTGCCCCATCGCCTCGACGGGAGTTAACCGACACATGCATCTACACAATGACGTTAAAGCAGGAGAGCGACAATGAAATGGCAATTGACTTGGTTTCGGTCGTTTTCCACGGGCAATGACAATTGTGCCGACGCCAGTTATTTGCGCTCATTTGACGATATACACTGGATCTGTCGTGATCTAGGCCTTTTTCCTAATTGTAAACGAGGGGAAGATGCGAACGATCAAGCGCTTGTGTCGTTCGCATCTTCCAGCGCTTGTGTCGCTCGCATCTTTCCCTCATCCTTCTCTATTTTGGCGCGCTCTTCATTTCCGTTTATGAGATACACTTTTTACAAGATTAGCTTTAGAAAAAATGCCATTGGTTTGATTGAAGATATATTGCCATGCGCTTCGCGGAGCGATCGCGTGCTTGGCCGAATGGTTACCGCGCTTGACGGTCGCGCGGAAGGTCTGGGTTCGATTGCAGCGAGCGGAATGTTCTTTCATTTATTCTTTCCACTTGGCGTTCTCGTGAGTTTGAAAACCTTCTTGTCTGATCGAGTTCCGAATGTTCTACGCGTCGAACGTTCTAGTTCCAATGTTCCAGAAACCCAGGCGTCTACACAGGGTGCTCCGCGTGGCGAGCCGCAGTCAGTCCTCGCCCCAGCGTTCGATCCTGCTGTTACGCCGACTTCGACGCCCTCGACGCTCCGTTGTTATCTTCTGTTCACCTTTTCTTTTTGGGCACAAGTTCGCCTCATTAAACGTTTCAGTTTTCTCAGTCATTCTTTGTTTCATCAGCTCGTCATTCGTGACAATATAATGTTTGGTCGCTCACAGAAACGGGCCACGAAGCATCACCGGAATAAACTTCGTCAGACGAGACTTAAAAAGTCGTAATCGTCGCTGCATGCAGAAACATTCGCCGCCGCGAAATGGAAGCAAAGTGGCTTGCATAGTAAACAAATATTGTCGCCAGCCATCAAGCTAACGGTACAGCAAAATGCACAGCTACGTAAGCAACACGTGCTCAAACTTGCTACATTGGCGCAGAATATTACTAGAAATATTGGCGGATTACAATGGAAAGTGATTTGAGTGCAGCTATTTTTTTAAGTTCGGCATTTAGGCCAGCCCTGCAGTTTAAGCGTACCGGATGTCAGTGGCGGCACACGACGTATGATCACAAGACGGCGGGTGGGTGCCAGCGAGACCATGGGCTCAGTCAAAGTTGCCACTTGACCAAACTGAACACCGACGTGCCAGGAGCTCAAGCGTGTCTCGAAACGACGGGGAACAGTCACTATGACTGAAGGCCTGACACGAGACTGTCACAGAAAGAAGTTGTTATTAAATCGTATGGTAAGATTTAAAAGAAATGTAATCAAGTAAAAAAAAATGGATATACGAACAAAATGCTTATCATATTCGCACTCCAGCCTTTAATCCTTCAGAGTCAACACCACCAAGAATCGTATTTACTGCATGCGATGGTCTTTCTTAGGACCATTGAATCTCTCACCCTCAATATGAATAAATGGTAGCAACCAGACTGACAGACATGTTGCAAGGGGCTGCGCTCCTTCCACCTCTTCTAAACATATGCTTCCCAAAACAAACTACACTGGTGTGAAAATGTTATTTATTCATGTGCCCCCATAGGCATTGCGAACTATGCACAGATAATATTAGCATCCACACCGACATTTATAAGCACAAGAGAGGCGCAGCTACTTAAAACAAATATTAGACATCTAAGAAATGAATATTTCCACAACTTGTTAGTTATAAAGAACAACAGAGTTCTTAGCATCTAGTTAAATGTTATGCGATGATTCTGGGCATAGGCGTCGTTATATAACAGGACATTTCATATTGGTATTTTGCACCTGACGACACTTCCGGTAAGACTCGAAATCGAAACCTACATTGTCGTCTGCTATCAGTGCCGTGGCGCCATGTTGGAGGCATTCGGCGTCTTATTGATGCAGCCGTAGTGCCGTAGAGTCGTAGAGCCGTCCTTGTATAACCACATTTCATAACATTTTCTTTCCTAGCAATCGCAAAGAGGTTCCTCACCTGACACAAAGTGCAGTCCACAAACCCTTAGTTGGTGTATGAAGCTTTCTTGTTGAGATAATGGAGTTAATATTTTAATCTAGACAGAAAGGTTCAATGCATTTGGCCGCTTCGGAACGGCGGGGCATAGACGCGGATATCGGCGGCCCCAGTTGGCGGCCCTGATGAGCCCATGTCGCTGGCGACGCATTTATATGCACACAGAAGCAGCAATACATCAATTGAAAATTCTGTACCCTGTTATTTTTCTTACCTTGCACAAGAACATCGGAATCCCGCATTGACAAAATTAAATTAAGTTGACAATCGCTCGAGCCACTTTACCTTCTCGTGGCTAAATGAACAGGCCTAACTTTCGTCTGCTTTCTTTCTCTGCTCGTTTGTCGATTTATCGTTCTTTGTTGCGGGACCGGAGCTGTTAGCTCTCTGGACATGCCGCGTTTCGCTCCCGCATTTACCTGCTTCATCGAAATTGTGCCGCAGTATCCGTCGGAGCCATTCATAACGCCTGCGAACCGATTGCTCGAGCCGCGCCTTGTCCTGATTCCCAGCCAAATATCTAGAAAAACCAATACTGCTAACCATAGCTTCGTTTTGCCGCCAACTTTTGCTGCTGAAAAAAAAAAATACGACGCGGTTGTTTGCTTTAATCCTTGAATGAGTGTAGAAACTACAGTACGAACACGGGCCCAAAGCGCCCGAAACATATGCCTCCAACTTGCTAACGAATGCCTCCAACTCCAACGAATGCCTACAACTTGGGTTCCGGTTGGTTCCGGTGAAATTTACGAACCCGTGGTAGCATGACATCATGGTCTCGTGCAACAAAACTATACATATGACAATATATCCTTTGCAAAAACCCATCAAGCAACATTGACTGTCATCATTTTTTTCTTCGCCGTATATCACGTGAATGAACCCCAGTTTACGTCGAACATTAATGAAGCACTCGAGTCAAATAGACGTTGAACCGAGAATACGGGGTTACCGACATAACATTCTTGTCAAATGCGTGATAAAATGCATGCCCAAAATACAAAGGCTTTGGATAATTAGCGCAGTAGCTACTATGCTCCATTTCAACACAATTTGTCAAACGGCTAAGTCTAGAGTTCCAGGGAGACCCACGTTGGAGAGAGGCACGTGACAACATATCATTAGAGTACTCTCCTTATGCAGAAAGTTGTCACATACTTTCACTTCGTGTCTCCGATCGGCTCGAAGGGGCTGTAGCGTTTGTCCATTGCCAAGTCATGATGATACGAAGTATAGGCGTTACACATTAAAAAACGAAAAGTATATTGAAGAGACAGAGACAATGGTAGTCCATATTTTTCTTCAAATCTACTTCTTTCGGCAAGGGATAAACACAAATACAAGTTATTTTATCCGGGCATTTAGAACAAGTAAATACTCAACCGATTGATAGAATTCAATCTTTGATGAAAAGAATCAAGGCCACAATAAATCCTACCGAAGTGACAATAGTGCAGTTGAATTTCTGTTCCAGAGATGCATTAAATGTAACAAATTGTTGATATATGTTGTGCTATCTTTGAACCACTAAAAAGCGGGGCAGCATTAAGAAAAATTCTTGATGTTGAAATAATGGATTGAGACAGCCATCAAGAAGAGTCTGATCATACACTACAGCTTAAGTGTGAGTTGTTGACCGGCAAAGTCGAGAGTTGTTGATCGGCATAGTACAGATCGGCAAAGTCGAGAGTCTGCTAATACTAATTTCTAAGATATGTCGAATGCAGTAATGTGTGCACGACTGATCAAAAATGTGAAGACTTGCTTACTGTGTTCTAAGTTCCAATGGAATAAATGAACTGTTTTTTAAGCGACTGAAGGGCACGAATCTTTTGTAAGAGTTGTTGACGTCACTTCAACGAGGGCCATCTTTTCATTTAAAAAATAAAACATTCTGCTATCGAGTGCAAGCTACTGCAATGCAAGCACGTTATATCAAAATCTTGAGAACTGCCTATTCGTCAAACCATCGATTAGTACAAAATGTTAAAAAATCACTGGAGCTGCCTCGTTAAACGTTAATGTGATTAAGCGAGTACATAGGGCTGAAACACTTTTACCTAGGCGCTACGCACGACGTATACCTTTCGCTTAAATTCTCAGACATTCCAATGTTCAAACAAAGCTAAGAGAATTTTAAAATAGTCTGCTAAAACTTGTATCGCGGAATCGCTAATTAGTACAAAATATAAAGTTCGCAGGAGCTTCTCGCAAAACATTGCTGTGCCAATACGGTGACCTAAGGTTGAAACAGCTTGCCCTACGCCCTACACGCGACGCATACCTTTCGCTTTGATTCTCAGACGTTCTAACGTTTAAAAAATACAAGGAGAATGCGAAAAATTTTTGCTAAACGCTATTTCGATCCACGAATATTTCCGGGAATCCAAACACCGCTATCACTCTAAAAAGAAGACCATACATCTACTTTCCCGCACAACACTCGGAGAGCAAATCAGCGCAACTTACGAGAGCAGCTCAGCGAATAACGATGCCGAAACACATGTTTAGACCAAAAAAAATAAAAAATACGCGGTATGAGTTGTGACATTAAGCAATGCAAAACGACACGCTTGCACTGCCTATTGTCGAAACTCAGACTGCGTTTTTTGTTCTAAACATATGTTTCGGCATCGTCGTTCGCTGAGCTGCCTCCATAAATTGCGCTGATTGGCTCTCCAAGTGTGTGCGTGGAAAGTAGACGAACGGGCTTTTCTTTAGAGTGTGCGGTAATACGACTGATGCTGTCTCACACTTGCAAACATCCAGATCCATCTTACACAAATGGGGTATAAAGTCTCATTCCTACAGATCGTCGCGTTATATATGCCTTAGAAAGCACGAAGAAGTCCGAAATCGTCGGCAAGCGGCTGCATAGTCATGAGTGCCGCGCACCGAACAGACGCGCAACTTCCAGCTCTGGGCGCTGTCCTCATACCGGTGACGCCATGGCTTTCGTGAGGTTACGAGACGAATAGTCTCTGCTGCGTACAACATGGTGGCAACGGGGGGGGGGGGGGGGGGGTGCAACTTTTCAATCTCCGATTTATCACTAAGCCCCTCTGCCTCGTTGATAATTACGAAAAACCCCTCCGCTAAAACAATTGAAGGTCAAATTGATCATTTGCCTTTTTGTTGAATTTTTCTTACCATGCTATGAAAGTTCTTCCTAATTATGATTATTCCTATTTTTTTTTATTTCAGCAACAATTTATTTTTAAGGACAGAATAACTATCTAAGCAAACCTAACCCCATAAGGTTGCTTGTTTAGGCATGCGTTATACGCTATACTTTCTCGATAAAAATAAAACGCATTCTTCGAACCCTCAGCATATCGCCTCGACTCAAATATTTTGATATAAATAGTTCACACACGAACATCGTTTTCTTTAGATGTGACATAGTTCTCGCTCATTTTTGCCCACTCTGCAAAACGACGTGCTTAAAATTGTCTAATGGTTTGTATATTTTCAAATGGTTATAGTATGGTTTTAATTTAAATGTGGAAATAATCTGCTTGGGTGCAAAGTAGTTTTCAGTGTCCACTAAACACCGACATTGTAACTTAATTTTTGCATCCTCGTTTTGACGTATGAGCTCTTGTGGGCTAAGTGAATGACATATTCAAGGTCAATTACGATTATAAAATGAGATTATTGTTATAAGTTTTTTTAATGTCCGAGGAGTTGACTGAAATTTAAATATCAATAACGCCGGACAAAAGGGGCCCGCGCTGAAGACCAAAATATATTTTAGTTCGCCAAAAATAAAATTGAAACCATTTGTTTATTTTCACTAACATTTAGGTAATTATTAAATTTCAGGAACCTATTTTTCTAATTAGTTGTTGTTAGAACGTTCTTTATTGCCCTGTTATATATAATATATGTATATGGGTGTTTTCACCTCAAATCGTGCAGGCAAATAGGGTCAAATTTTTAATTTCGCTGAAAAATATATATGTTATGCCGTCGTCTCTAAAAACGCAGTAGCCAAAACGGCAAATCCGTCAGATTTTGTGTTCTCGACTTACGAATTTTAAAAAGAGGCCGCGGCGGAAAGCAGTGTTTTTCACATCCGTCGTGGGTCGGATGTTTCGCTCGATCTCCCGTCGTGGATTTTCAGTCCAAATTATATTAACTTTTTTCAAGCACTCTGTGGGCACAGGTAAAAGGCTCTAATACCATGAAATAATTTTAGGCGTTTTGCTTTTTTTCTGTAAAAATGTCAAAAACGCCCCCTCGGTCAATTGTTGACGAACTTTGACAATTAAATACTGGCGATCTACAAGGGTTACATCAATATTGTTTATGTCTATGGAGAGCCCAAAACACGCTCTTTATAGATATTATAAAATGATTTACCTGTATTAAGTAGCCTTTGCGGGACGTTTACGTTAATGTTATGCGAAAACCAAAAAGTACCAATTTTAAAATCGATTTTCTAAAAAAAAAAAACATTTTTAATTTTTTTCATTTTTGTTAAAATGTAGATATGATAGCAGAGTAGACAGTTGGGCGAGTTGGTAGGTATTGAACATAGTTACAGTTGCGCACACAAGGACAAGGACAGAGAAGAGAAACACGTAGACGACAGACAAGCGCACACTCACAACTCATATATTAACGAAGTAGGAAAAGAAAGAGGTACAGAACGCGGAATCCGCTCGAGCGTTAGCCACACAGGCGCGAGGAACCACTGGCCCCAGGGCTCGAGGGGTACATGTGAAATTACCCACATGAAAAAGATTTTAGGAAGGCAATTTCCTCCTCTGTTAATGAAACAGACGGAAAGCTAACACATCGCTCGCCCATGCTCAGAATAATAAAGGCTTCAAAAATCTCTCTGGTGTGTTTTTCTCGGTACCTGCCTATTATCTTGGTTTCCGCTAAGGATGGCGTACATTTACACGATTTAAGTGCAGGGGTAGATGGCCCCCACCGTAGACTTTAGAGAAGATTGTGCTCTCTTAGCCGATCGTTCACACACCGTCCAGTCTGTCCAACGTAGCTTTTACCACAATTGCCTTCCTAAAATCTTTTTCATGTGGGTAATTTCACATGTACCCCTCGAGCCCTGGGGCCAGTGGTTCCTCGCGCCTGTGTGGCTAACGCTCGAGCGGATTCCGCGTTCTGTACCTCTTTCTTTTCCTACTTCGTTAATATATGAGTTGTGAGTGTGCGCTTGTCTGTCGTCTACGTGTTTCTCTTCTCTGTCCTTGTCCTTGTGTGCGCAACTGTAACTATGTTCAGTAGATATGATAGTTGTCTACTCAAAAGAAAGTCGAGAAAGTGTATATTTTGTTTGTGTGTTCTATATTTAAGCCTCCATATCGGAAAAAGAAGTCTTCGTTTTGCAAGACCTAAGTCAGACAAAAAACAAAAAACCGTGCGCTTCTATGAATTGTAAAAAAGTTTTCTTGAATTTTTGCCTGCGTTTTGTAATCAATTATAAACGCATTTTGTGGTATTGAATAGTTATTTATGTTTTGAAAAGAGCGGGAAACCACGAGAAACATATCTAATCAAATCAGCAGGCCTAGACCTTCAATATCGAAGAGGCACAGACATTGTATTTTTTCGATTACTGAAACTTTAACTGTAAACTAGTACGACTAGATATTTGCTGTCATATTATAAGACATGAAAAGTCACCACGTCATTGATCTGTTATATACAATTCTTTCCGAAACCAAACGCTAGGGTTTGTTCACCGCACATCGCACAGATCACCAGGGAATATCCTTTCACTTCCGCTAGTACACAAAAGTGATGATAAAGAAACGATCCGAAACACACGGAGGGATTGTCACGGAGAAGGGTAGGGAATAAAAATAAATAAATAAGAATAAAATTACCCAACTCTGATCTTAACGAAAAATTGCTGCAAAAAAAAAAAAAAGATTTAGGTTCGAGCCGTGGCAAGGCGATAGGTCTACGCCTGGTCAGACAAAGAAGTTAACGACACGTAAAGGAAAAAAAAAGTTATTTAAGACAGAAAAACTCAGCCGCACACGGCAAGAACAAAAACCAACTCCTCCGGGCATTCCCTAAACGGGACACAACCAAATGTGTGCGAACACGCTCTCTACAGCACCGTCAGGCTGCTACGCCATGAAGAAATAAACCCAACAAGTTAACAATGCTAACAAACAGTTAGTAACGAAACATAAAAAAAGTTCAGCAGAACCGGACCCGAGAAACAAAGTTCAGCGGGGCGAAGAAACACACACGAAATAAAATTAAAAAAAAAGTCTTAACTGACCGACGCCGAGTCCAGTCCCATGACACTGAAGCCTGGCAGGATGATGGCGTTCAGATGATGCTCGAATCCACTGATCTCTATGTCTATTTGCTGGATCGCGTTTGGCCAGCTCCGCCTATGGACCAGAATGCGGTCACTGGCGGCCATCTTTAGGTAGAGTTATATCATCTCTAGCCATCATAGTAATATGGCGGACAGCGCAATGGCGGCAGGCTGCCATGAAATAGCCGTAGATCTAGTACACTGTACCGTGGGTGATATTTCGTGCTTCATTGAGGTTGTTCGACGAAGCAAATTCTTGAAACCCGGCGTGAACGGTAGCCTCATCTTTGAGGACCCGGCGAAAGTTCTACGAAAGCGCAGCACGGGGGGAAAGCAGCGCAGCTCGCATCGAAAGCAGACTACGTACCGGCGTCTGCTTTCGATGCTTCTTTCGATGCGACTTTTGATGCGTGCTGTGCTACTTTTCCCCGGTGCTGTGCGATTTCGTGAAACTTTTACCGGGTCCTCAAAGACCGGGCTACCGTTCACGCCGGGTTTCAAAAACATGTTTCGTCAAACAATTTCAATCAATCACGGAATATCACCCACGCTATTTTGATGGCAGCCTGCCACCACAACTGCCAAAACGCCATCTGACATGGATGGATGATGGCGGCTGCCAAGTGGCTGCAGCAGCTGTATCTTGGCTAGAGGTGATATAACTCTACCTAAAGATGGCCGCCAGTGACCGCATTCGCGGAGCGGGCAAACGCGATCCAGCAATTGTCATTGAGATCAGTGCTCGAATCTATTCTTCACTCTGTTCCGCACATCCGTCGTGGCTGTGCGGAACAAAGTGAAGAATAGTTTCGAGCAGCGGTGCGCGAGAAGATAACAGAGACGTAACATGCCTCGAACTTCATATCGGGAGAGGAGCTTTCGAGGTAGTTACTGCATGCAGTTACTCAAACGTTTTCTTTAACCCTTCCCTTTAAAAAAAAAAAAAAAAAAAACACGTCAGCCGGCGCTAACTTTTTATCTCTGAGAAGACCACTCTTCACAAACGGTTGTAGTTGCCAAGGAGGCTGACTTCGACCCAACTAGTCTCCGGGCAGAATAGACACAAGTATATTTACCAACACGCTCGTTTTTGATGCTAGTCTCCGGGCTTTGCTGTCTCCAAAAGAGATAACCCTTCGGTGCTATCGGATTTCCGCGGAGGGAGATAGAGTACATAAAATTGAAAGAATGAAACACGGAGGACAAGCACAGGACAACCACTTTGCAGAGCACGGCCATTTTTAGGATAGGGCGTACGAAGCTTGGGCAAATACGCGGTATCGTTTCACGCGTGCAGGGATAGCTGGTTTCAACATTTTCCCACATCCCTAACCAAACCGGCCCATCTTCGTGTGCGTGCGAGATTTTCGTCCCGCGCCGCCGGTTTTAGCTCGCACGCGGCGTTGTTTTGTCAGGCAGAACTGTTGTTGACCGTCGATATTGTAAGGCCATGGTGTTCTCATCCTCCCGGGCAACAGTTACTTTGCTTTCCCTTCTGCAATACTCTGACTGACTGACTACTCCTGCACTGTTAGAAAATTCCATCAATCTACGTGGAAAAACCGAATAGAACATGTCCCGTTTTCTGGCAATGCATCTAATGTGCTGTTTGCTTTCAAAAACTGGAACTGTACCATATGCATTGAAATCTGCTATTTAGGCAATAAGCATGAGCTGATCCGTATCAATAAAAAGAGACTTACAAGGTTACAATTTATAGTCGGTTCAACTGGTATACACAAATTGAACG
Organism: Ixodes ricinus; assembly: GCA_037355805.1. NCBI lineage: Eukaryota > Metazoa > Arthropoda > Arachnida > Ixodida > Ixodidae > Ixodes > Ixodes ricinus. The sequence continues at coordinate 237,972 of JAZHYW010043451.1, forward strand.
CGTCCAGAAGTGCCGAAAACCCAGCAATTTTTATGGAACTCTATCAGACCGCGGAAGTACAGCGCCCGTGAGCCGTGGTACGCCGCGCGCAGGAAGACATCTCTCTCTCGCGCATGCGCATTGCGCAAGCCGCTGGCGTCCGGCGCGGCACCGCGGAATTCGGAGTGCTGCCGTCCGTTCGGACTTCGGAAGCCGAGCTCGACGTTGTTATCGCGTGTCAGCGGCGTTGACGGCTTTGTTTTTCAAGGTAAGTATACGTTAAGTTGTTCCTAACGCAGTGTTAGCTTGCTATCTCTAAACGTGTCGTATATTCCAAGTTCGGGACGCCCAGCGTGTAGAGTCTCGCCTTCCCATGTGCATAGAGCTAGGCCTTGTATAGTTCCTGATTCGGGGCGGCATGCTGCCCGACCCTACTTAGTGGTTGGGCACTAGAGAGCACGCTTTTCGCCGTATTCCCGCATCGCCATGCGATGCCGCAGTCAACATGCGTGACTTCAGCGCGTAGAATTAAACTAGTTTCGCCGCCGAGTTCAACCTCACTGGTTCAAAGTTCAGCGCTTGATCGCGGGGGAGGGGGATTGGAGAGTGAGCGAAGATTGGATTAGAAGACGTGAGAATTGGTCAATTATGTTTTAAGGAACGAAGTATTTTCCTAACGTCGGAAGCGATAAACGAAGCTAATTTTTAACTTTTTTTTAAGGGTGAAGCTATACGCACTACATCGTGCACCTTGATCGGAGGGGCTATACGCACGACGCGAAACTCGTTTAAAACGAATGGTTACAACTATGGATGCCGCGAACTTTTTTCGAACCGAAGTTTCGATGATCGAATCAAGCGGTTCGAAAGATTTCGACCTTTCTATATCGTAAAATTCGACGGAAGTCGAATTTTCGAACTTGTTAAACTAAGAAGTTCGACGCTTTTCGACCGTCGAACTTATTACGCTAAAAAATTCGATCCTTTTCGAACTTTCGGACATATCACGCTGCAAAATTCGATGCTTGTCGAACTTTCGAACTTGATGGACCAAAAAATTCGATGATTTTCGAACTTTCGATATTTCTTGCACTAAAAAGTGCGAAGCTTTTCGAACTTCCTACGCTAAGGAATTGGATAATTTTCGAACTTTCGAACTTATTTATCAAGAGAATTCGAAAAGTTTCGAACTTTCGAATCCTCAAAAGTCAGAAGTTCGACGAACTTCGACCTTTTAGGGTAAAAGTTCGACGTTCGTCGAACTTCGAAAGACCGGCGGACGGTTTCATTTGAATTCAAGTAGTGAGGTACATTCGTGATTTTTTATCTCGAATTTTTACATGCGGTGCTGCGTTCCTTACGAAAGACGATGCCGTTTATTTAAATGTTCTAACATGCTTAGTTAAAAAAAAAAAAAATTCCCGAAGGGGCGAGGAAGGACGACGGGTTTTTGACGATTGTCGTTTGTGCCATATTTGAAGCGCGCTATAGCCGAAGCTATTTATGGTAGAGATGTTAAACTTTTTAAGAATGATCATGTACAGCCTAGGTAAGTGTCGTCTTAAGATATGATTATTATTATTCAAGGTGAGTTTCGAAGAAATGTCCAAACATGTATCTACGGGCAATTATTCCCTAAACTTGGTATTTATTTTCGTCTAAGTTGTTTGAGGTATCACATTTAAATTAACACCACAGACAGTACATATCATTGCTATCTGCAGAATACAAAATAATGTATTTATTGTTTTTTCACGTTAAGGAATGAATTAACTCATGGGAGAAGATTTCTAATATTGTTCAAAGAAAAAAAAGATAACATTTTTTTTTTCCGCTTCACGTTCCTGGGACGTGTTTCTTTTAGCCTGTGCACATTTTGGTAGGAGAAACTTGTTTCGAAGTTCTGAGCCTCTGAATATGCAAGAATACAACACTTCCGGCGAATTCTTGATAGTTTTTTTTTCTCCAGCTTTTTATCCCCACATTTATTGATATTTAAAACTTGTTGTTGGCCTAGTTGGTTCATAATGCAGTCTAAAGGTTTTTTTTTTTTTTTGCGCGACACAAGGGACAGTTACAAGCGAGTAGACACGGACAAGCGCATTGTTATGTTTATTTTTTATTTTTATTTTTTTATTAAAGGCACAGTTATTCCGGTCGAAAAGACATAGCTTTGAACTTCCCAACCACTAAGCATGTGACAAGTAGTGCCTTCTGACAACGAGTTTCCGACAATGACCATCTACGCGATCTTTTATGCAGTGAAGAGCGACAGTAGCTATACATATGCATAAATAATTTCAGATTAAAATAAGCTCGACCACGCCCTCTTTCCCCGTATTGTTTCCTTTAACAGTCAGAAATATCCGGAAGGGACGCTGGAGCCCCCCCCCCCCCCCCTCCTTTTTTTTTCTCTCTTCCGACGCCACTTGTGTGGTAGAACGCTTCTCGACCTCGAGTTGTGTCGGCTTCTGTGTTTTTTGCGAGGCGATTCCTCCGTCCCGGAAAATAAGCCTCCAGGACAAGTACAAACTTAACTTACTATATGCCAGCGTCACTCGGGCGGCGTTCGATCGGATTACTACCAGCGTGCAAAGGGTGGGGAGGTAGTTTGCCAGGTAGCTTCAAGGTTTGTTTGAGCCTCAACCTCCTGCCCACCCCTGGCCGTTTCGAACTGGATGAGTATCGTAAAACAGTGCGTTCGTGAGATCACTACCGCGTGATGCACGTTAAAGACCCCCCCCCCCCGGGCTGGCGGTCACAATTACTGATCTATGGTCACACGTCACTCTGCACTGGCAAATATTCCAGCACATCCGGGATACTCGTTGTCTCATTTAATTGCCTGACCAACTTCGCGGAGTCTAAATATCACACCCTAACTTTTCTAAGCGTGATTTCGTGAAAACCAGTGAGTCGTGAAAACGTTATTTGAAACTGATACGGTGGAGGAACATGAAAACCGGACTTCGAACTTGGAAAACTTGGACTAAAAAAAATATAAAATCTTCGAAGCTTTTTTATTTTTCAAATTTAGCGTTAAAAGAGAATCGAAACCTTCGAACTTTATGTAGAAAGAAATTCGAAATCTTCGATTGTTCGAACTTTATGTCTACAAAAATTCGAAGCGTTCGAATTTTTCGAATTTTATATCCAAAGAATTTCGAAATCTTCGACTTTCAGATCTCAAGAAGTTCAAATTTTCGAATATCTCGAATTTCAAGTTAGGAGAGTTCGAAATCTTCGAATTTATCGAACCTCAAGTGAAAAAATATTCGAAATATTCGACCTTGAAATTTTAGAAACCGTGAAAGCTTCGAACTTTTCGATTTCGAAACTCCACTGTCGCCTCTGTCTCGGGTTGTAGAAATGTCTTATCGTTGTGGGCTGACATGTGTCCAGTTATTACTGAGAACTGACGCCAGTGGGCTGAAACGTTTTTTGTGTACAGTCACAATCCGTCTTAATGCAAGGGTCAGACGCTCATAGCGTGTGCACGGACTATCCAAATTAAGGGCGTTTGTCTCGGCTTCAAAGTATACTATAGACAAGATTTAGAATTCGTCCTGATTGGATTACTAACCGATACAGAAGTTGAAAAAGGAGCCAGGAGCTCTTTAGCTTCTGTTATACATCTTCCTCTAAATATTCCAACCCATTATTTAAGTCCTCTTTCTTTCAGGCAACTTGTGGCAATGAACCCAGAGGAGGGGTCCCGACAGTCGTCAAGGAAAGTTGCTCTGGTGCATCCGAAGGTGCAGGGAGCCCTTCAAGAGCTCTCGAAGTTCCAAAAGAAGTGGAAAGAAAATTCGGCGCTTGTCTAAATTAATCTTCATTTTCTATTGTTCATATTACTATTTGTTGTCATAGGCCAAGATGGTTCTTTTCGAGGTGTAGCGTGTCAGCATATTTTTTTTTACATTTTTCTTTGGAAGACGTTGCTCACTTTCATCTTTTTTTAAAGCCTCATAACAATGGCTCAGCTGCCCCAAAATATTTGCGGCACGACGTGTTTTTTATTGTGTATGTGTTCTAGTCATTTAAAAGAAAAATAAATGTAAATACTTTTGAAGCAGCAAACTGTTCACTCTTCTTCACAATGGGTCCGTTGCTATGGTTTGGAACCAACAGGACCAAGCTGAACTTAGTTTCATGAGGATGTTTACAAACTGTTTACCTGCCTTTATCCCCGTCACTACATGTACAATGCTCCCTAAAATTGAAGTAGCATGCGAACACCTTCTCATAGCATTCCTGGCTGTTGAGCATATATGTCACAGATTCATTGTTCTGTTTTCAGGATAGTGCTCGCATTAGATACGACAGTTCGAATTTTCCATACAAGTTTGGGGAACATTTACGTATTGTAGGTAATTATATGCTGCAAAGACCTGCATCGAGTTACGCCTGCAAATTGGCAGGACATCCCTCTTTTGCATGTCACATATCAACGTTTTCAAGGACGAGCTTGGCATGTGACAAACAAAGCCCGGATGTACTCGTGAATAGCGGTAGTAACATAAAATGGGGCGAGTACCATCACAAACGAGACTGAACTTTTTCCGTACGTACAAGAAATGTGACTTGTGCTGTTTTGGACGCATTGGAACATGTGATGTACTTCGTAAAAATGGTACGTGTTCTGGCATGGCTTGCAACAGAACATGTGCTGCCGTGTGCCATGATGGTACATTTCCTGTAGCATACAGTACTTATTCCGTGATGATGGTGTATGGAACTTGTTGTGGCTGCCCATACAGCAACAACATGTCCCATACTAAAGAAGTATGGAACATGTTCTGTAGTCCGGTAATACAGTACATGTTGTGGCAACAAGGTTAGCATGTATGTGTCCCATACTTTGACAGG